>PVIJ01003451.1:0-134996 GCA_004024925.1 Scalopus aquaticus
AAAATGGAAGAGAGGAGAATACAGGGGACCATGGAGATGGATCACGGGTGAATTGGTGGTGGGCTGCCCAAGGGGAATACAAAATGTAAAAGACATAAATAACAATAAAAAAATGGCTAAAAAAAATAAGATGGTACTATTAGAGCATTTTAGGAAAAAAAGTTGATCTATCTCTGACATTATTGAAGATATCAAAATTTCCAAGGAAAGTGGGTTAAATATTTTTAAGGAGATAAATGTTGCTTATTGGTTTCCTGAATTAGGGACAGGCAATGCCTAAGGATTGTGCTGATTTAATGAGACTTTTCCCCCTCAACTCTGCCCTCCTGGAGAGGAAAACAGTAACTGGTTAGTAGTGCACAACAGAACTACTTATTTTACCTTTTTTAAAAGAAGGAAAAACAGAAGCGATCCAATGCATAAAAACTGCAGTGGTGATAGAAGAAGTAAGAACATAATTTCCACAGTTGCAGTTTGGCCATTCCTAGTCATTTGAAAATGGCCAGAAGATCCTTAAAAGGCCCTAGAGGCTTAAAACTCTGAATTTCACATGCCTCACAAGACTGAGCTGTCTCTGCAGAGTCAGAACAAGGCATGCCTAACGGGCTTCCTGGTGGTTCTAATAACAATGTATGCTCTCTGATGTTTTGAAAAGAAAATGGCCCCTGAGACTGGAAGGATCAGCTGTAGTAGGGAGTACAAAACACTAAAACCACATCTTTTTGCCTTTCACTGCTTTAGCATTACACTACATTCCTCATACCATGATTTATCACAGGTAGAGAAGACTATTCAAACAATGATGGCAATTACTGGCAGTTATTTAGTTTGTATGTTCTGATGAGATCAAGGACCAATGCTATATGACCAGGAGCAAGTCAAAGCTTCGCAGTGTAATGGTTGAGCTAGCTGATCAAAATGAATATTTAATGTGAGCTGGGGAGGTCTTATGTGTATTATCTATTCCAAGATATGTTTTCTGATTAGTCAAGTGACTTAAATTCTTATAAGACTTTAGGTATATTTTAAAAAAGATTTTTACCTACAATGATTGATACTTGGCATTAGAAATTTGACAAAAAAATTTCAGCATTCTAGCCATTTGAATTTTATTATGTATCTCCTTTATTTGTTCTTCACTTGAATCTTAGTTTTACTGCTATTTCCCACTTTGAAGAAGCAAAATGGCAAACAATACCAGATTCCTCAGTTCTTACCTGTTGTTATGAGTAATCCTTAACAATATATAGATATTTTTTTTATAACATGGCTTTTACACCATAATACTGTAATGGTTAGTGTTATCCTTTGAAACAAACTTTAAATGTGAAGTGAGTATACTATAATAGAATTTAAGAACAGCAATTTTAGTAAAGGATTTATAGTAACTGTATTTTAAGTCAGTTTATTAATATGCAATGAGAAATCAGCTGTACAACAATTAGTAATTTGTTTCAGTGACCCCACGCTACGTGTGTAAGCAGATCACCAGCAGGCTGTTAGGAGAGTGTGCGGGGCTGGGCCTGAGCCTTGGAGCTGGCTCCCTGTCCTTCCCTTTTCTCTTTTTTGTCACCTGGTAGGTGACTCCAGTATCCTGCGTTCCTCAGATTCGAGGACAGGAAGAGAAAAATGCAGGCATGTTTCCTCATCTGTCTT
The DNA here is from genome assembly GCA_004024925.1 of Scalopus aquaticus. Taxonomy (NCBI): domain Eukaryota; kingdom Metazoa; phylum Chordata; class Mammalia; order Eulipotyphla; family Talpidae; genus Scalopus; species Scalopus aquaticus. The sequence goes on from PVIJ01003451.1 coordinate 1,657, forward strand.
TGCCTTAGGTGGCTGTTTTGGTGGTGGTTAAGCCTCCTAACTTATTTCAGCTTTCTTTCTGCCTTGGCTCCTAGACTCCATTGACAGGCCTTTTCTTTGTCCCTCTAGCCCACAAGTGTTTGTAGCTTCCTGCTGCTGCTAATCCCTGGGTCTGCTCCCCTACTTCTATTTCTTTTTTAGCAATTCCAACATCTGCGTGATAAGGTCCCTACAGTAAATTCCTTGTGAGAAAACCTTGTAGTATTTTCTGTTTTCTGGTTGGACCTTGATTAATATGGCAGGCAGGGAATGAAATAAAGGGAAACTGGTTGTAAGATTCAAGTATTTATGTTATTTGGCTTCTGCTAATAAAAGCATGGAGTTTGGAAAATATCATTCACCTTAACTCAAGGGTAACAGAAAACACTCAGATCTTTAAAAATCTTTCTGAAATGTCTTTCTCTGCTCCTGCATTACTAAACAAGATTGAATTGTGTTTACTGTTTTTGATGCTTCAGTTTCTTTCTTTTTTTTTTTTTTTTAATATTTATTGAGGTAAGGTTGGTTACATTGTTGTGTTTTGGGGGATTATAGGTATAAACCTCTAAAAATGTTTACTTTCACACCATGCCCCCACCAGTGCCTCAACAATCCTGTAGCACTTTCCACTGGGCTCCCCGTCCCTGCCGTTCACCTCTTCCCCTCCCCCTCTCCACTATCATCCTCCTCTTATGGTTGCCTCAAATTTGCATCAGATGTTAACACTTTATTACTCTGGTTTCTAAGACATATATTATAATAAACTGTATAGATGATTGGACTAAATATAGTTTATTTTAGGATGCAAATTTGAAGAAATTTTTAGAAGCCATACTTGTATCAGCCTTTGTGTGTGTGCGCACGTGCATGTGTATGTTATCTTACAAAAATAAAATTAGATAGCATATCTAGTCTTTTGATCTTTACAAATACTGAATCAAGTACAGTCTCAGTTGTTGCTGAGGCCCAAGCTCTAATCTTCTTTTTTTCCTCTGCTTTTAAGTGGTGACTGCTTGCTTGGGCACACCTAATGCTCTCTGGCTCTGTCTGCCCTGCGGTGAGATTACTAATCAAATCCAGGACAAAGAAGAAGCGATTTTCCTGGAAACAGACTGTTTTTCTTTAGTCTGTAGTGCAAAAATCATGAACCTCAAGCACTGGTTACACAAGCCCTTTTCATTCTGATGTAAATAACATTCAATTATGGAAGTCACATGTTAGGCTTTGACTGCATTTGTGAAAAGCCTGCAGAGGTAAAATCTGCACAAATACGCCACCAGGTCCTTATCCTGAAGCTGAGAATGATGTCTGTAAGAGGTCTTATACAATGAAATATACTTATATGTTTCAATCAGATGCCATTAAATTATAATGGATGCTACTCTGGGTTTCCTCAGGGAGGTGGGGAGGGAAGGAGAGGGAGAATGCGTGCACAGATGTATGTGTGTATTGGTGTATTTGTGCACTTTGCTGTTTTCATAGGAATTAGCTTGACCTTGAAAAGGGCACGGAGCATATTCATTGCATGTCTGAGAATATAGGGTATTTGAATCTTTGGGACAAACAAAACAGTTTCTAATGGGTGATATTATCTTCCCAATGCTTCGAATCTTTTAAATGAGTTTTACTCAAATTGCAATAAGAGATCAAGTCTATGAAAAACTTCACCCTTAGAAACAAAATTCAAAGAAAATTAGTCTAATTATTTGGATCAATATATTGCAATAAATGTTGAGAATATTTTATATGTTTGGAAGTAGTGATGTTTGCTATGTTAGGGAAATAAGTTCTTTGAGATATTTAATTCCATTTGATATATTACATCAAAACTGCCCATTAGAATGGCATTTGCATTTTGACAAACCTTGATCATGCTCACTTCATTTAGCTGTCATGCATAATCACATATATGAATGACTTCTTTGAATAGACCTATTTCTGAGAACATAATTATAGTGTATTTTATTTGTGGTAATTACTGTATTCTTTGAGAGCATCTTACATCATGCATTCTTTGACTTGTTTAATTTTAAGATTTTTCTTTTCATGCTTTCATTTGGAAAATTACTAAACAAAGGCTTTTTCCAAATTAAAAAAAAGGGCTTCCAGTTGATAAAAATTACAAGTCTGACTACGCCAGCTAAAATCTATTGAAATGGCAATATTACTCCTCTTGTTCATTTTGTCTTTTTTTTTCTTTTGCATAGAAGAACTATGGTTTAGGCCAGAGGTGCAAAGGGTGAGAAGATTCACCAGAGATAGAGTGGGGCACAGAACAGGCAGATCTATTAAAATACACTGCTATGGGGAACAGCAGGTGAGACAGTAGTGGTCTGCTGCACTATATGGGTGTAGTGGCAAGAAGACACCAGGAGCACAGGTTCTCAATGGGGCTACACAGATGGGTCTAAAGGGAAGGAGGAGTCCTGGAGCCCTTGGTGGCCTTTTAGGCTTTTATTGGTCTTGTAGAGAGGCAACCAGGTACAGCACAGGCAACAGGGCCGGGGGGCCAGCAGGCTGGCAGGCTCCCAGCCTCCGGTGAATCTACAGTCTCTCTGGGCTCTATGGCGGTGTCTCGTGATCTCTCTGCTGTATCCCGAACAGTCCTCTGCTCTATGCTCTGTTCTCTGCTGCTTCTGCTGCTTCTGCTCTTCCTCTGCTTATAAGTCCAATCTCTGGACTAGGTGTGCCCACTCATGCATGCCCACACCCTACTCCAGGTGCCCACTATCAGGCATGCATGTAGGCCTGGAGATGTCCATCATTGAGGGGAGGGAGGCAAAACCTGATAGTTTTTCACTTACCTACAATGGGTAAGCTCCCTGATAGGAGATAGAATTTAGCCCCTAGGCCACCAGGAGTCCCCCTCGTTTTATCTTCTTTCCCTTTTTATTCTTGTTTAGGTGATATTGATGACTTAGAGATCACTCAATGTGAGGAAGTTCATGGACTCGATGAATCCTGAAAAATTTAAAGACAACAACCTGTGTGGTGATTCCATTCTTAACAATATCTTAAGGCTTTTCATGTTAGTTCTTATCTTTGGCTGCAACTTGACCTTGGATGGTTCACAGTCATGGTTCATATTGCTGATGAAGTAAGAATGAGGATAGTTATGAGGAAACTGGAGGTTCCCTTTTGCCCTCAGTTCAGGAAATGAAAACCCCTAATAAAGAAGGATGAAGAAAAAGACAATATTGTAGTATTAGTGCCCAAATATTAAGGATATTTTTGAGTACACCCTAGCTTTTTCACTCTCCCATCTTCATGTTTGATATCTTTCTGCCTCCTTGATTTCTGGCTTAGTCTGTCTGACTGGGAATCTTAGAAGCTCACAGTCCTCCCCAAATACCCTCCCCCATCCTGCCTCATTGTTTTTGTCCATTCTTGCTTGATTTATTTTTGCCACCTGGCTCTTATTTCCGGCATCACTTGTCACATAGCTTTATCTGCTCATGCCTGAGTTGATTTTGCTAGTGTGAGGGAGTGGAAAGGGCATGGATGAGCTTAGGGATTTAAAATCCCAGCTAGCAGTTATTGACTGTATGACCTGGGTTTCATAATCTATTTGGGTTTTAGTTTCATTTTCATTAGATATGAAAAAAATATTAATACTTTTCGGTAGAAGTGAAGAATTAATCAGCCAACATAAACAAAATGCTTATCTCGGCAGCTGATACCAAGTACATACTCAATGCCTATATACTTCCTTTGTCCTAACTTGCACTCTGAGAGACATCTCTTCCTCTTGCACTGGCCAATCCCATTGACTTGCCAGATGTTGTATACCCACATCTAGTGGACTCGACTCTATATTCTTTTCCTTGTTTTCTCCCTAAGGAATATGGGCTTATGGGTCATGGCATTATGACAAGATGGTCACTGATGTAGCTTTCTATCTACAAACTTCAAATTGTCCTCCCATACACTTCTTTCCTGTCTATCTTAGCAGTTAACTACTTATTAGCAGTACTCATTCATTCTGGCTATTATTATAACTCTTGGCAGAATGCTAAAGAAGGAAAGGCAAAAATGTGTAAAGTTCTGAGGTTGCCTGGAACTCACTAAAATAATTTAAATCTTCAAAAATAGGATAATTTTAACAATGGCAGAAGCAATAACAATAACAACATCAACTCCATTTTAGCTTTATAACTTATGCCTTTTTTTTTTTTTTTTAGAATCCCTGTGCTTTCTCTCTTGTATCATCAAAACAGGAGATTAGTGGTTTTCAGTGTCTTTTGAGTCTCTGAAGTATTCTTTGCTAGAAGTCCCTGGTTTTCCTTTTATGACCTTACTTTCATCAATTTTGTCATAAGCTATAATTTAAACCATGGACTGTCATAAATAAGTAATTTGGATTTTTTCCTACTTAATGACTCAGTAATCGTTACCAGGTAGGGGTGGGGATGAATAGTACAATTTTGGAGATTATTAAGGTGTCTTTACCTTTGGCATCTATGACCTTTGCCTAAGTCAACCTGAGACAGCCGTCTGCCTAAAGAGAGAAGAGAATTTATTATTAAAAGTTATGAATGAAAAATTAGAATAATATAGAACTTCTGACATGAAAAACAAGGATTAGAAACAATAAAAACATTATGAGCCAGACTATGATCTCTCAAGATAATTTTCCAAATCCTCTATTTCCTCCCGCCCTGCCCAGTACATCTCTGCTAAGCCAGAGTTTCCCACAGCAGGGAAGGTAGTCCTCCATGCATGACAGCAAAGTCATGTGCCTGATGAGATACAATGTAGGAGAAGGGGAAGCAAAGTTCACCTCTTTTCCAGCCATGGAAGAGGATGATGGGAAGGGGCCAGAGAGGAAGAGAGGAAGGAGCTCGTTGGTGAGATGTGGGCTTCTATACCCCCTCTCTGGGCTGTGGCAGTAGACTCAGGATGCATATTATTTGGGAGTTGAAGGGAGGAGGCAGTAGTCTCCCTCTGAGAAGACAGACCTTCTCCAACTGTTCTTGCACCAAACACATCTCCATTCCTTTGGGGATACAGTGTTAAGGAGAGCCTAAGGCCCTGAGCTTGAAGCTTTCCTGAGCCATCTGCAGTTCCCAAAGGTATTGGCTACTGAGTCTCAGAGTTGGCCTTGGGCAAAGACTTAATGACAGAGACTGTCAGGGAACTTCAATGGTTAGAGCCAGCAGGTACCAAAGTGAGACCAAAATGACTAGTGAGTAAACTGGGCTGTGACCACAATGGCAGAATGAGACCGATGAGAGGTTCCAGTCAAGAATAACAAGACAGGCAGCAGCCAGGTAAACAAGACAACATCATTTCAGAGACCAAAACACTAAGTTCAAGGTCACTGTTTAAACACTTCACACTGGGCTCCTTTTCTCCCCAGCCAGACTCCTGCTTTCATTCAGAGGTGAGCTGGGGGAAGCATAGGAAATCTGAGAGAATGAGCTTCACTCTTTACCAGTGGAGAGAATAAATATTGCCTGAAGGAATAATTTGGGTTCTCAAATCAAACTATGTTTAAACTGGTTTAGAGATTCATTTAAAAATATTCCCTCTAAACAGAGAATGAAGGTTCCTGAGGAAAACTATAAACAACAAAAATAATTTCTTTACATATCCAAGTTGTGTGAGTCAAAAAATTTTACCCCCATTATGCTTTGCCTATCCCCCAAAGACTTGTAATTGTTTTTAAAAGGGGTAAGAGAGTGTGTCACTTGTGATTGTCTGTGAAGTTTACTGATGCATGAAGTTAATCTCAACTTTCCATTCATGGAGGGGTTTATTTGCACACGGTGTGCTGCATTAATTTTTCAGCACAGTTTTTATGTATTTTTATTAAAGTATACTTTTCTTTTGACATTTTAAAATCCCTGTTGGTATTGCAGTAAACAATGCATGCATTCATTGATTTGATTCATACCCACTCCATGGCGCACTGTTTCTGTTTGTCTTCAGTGAAAGCAGAGCAGAAAGTCCTGTTTATCCTTTGTTGCTCATTCAATATTAATCTAGGTTTTTATATATTCCCAGAGTATATTATTCTTTATGCTTATATGCCATAGAGTTAGGGTATGTGATATATTCAGTAATTTCAGTAAAAATCATTTTTAATATTTTACTACTGATAGCAGAGTTAAAGAAAACTGTTCTCCTTTAGGAAACTGATTCCAGAGGCTCATTATTTTCAGATGGATTCAGATTTAATGATATTTAAAAATGTTTTCTGACATTTTATTTCACTGCTGGGGTTACCAAAAGGTTGTATTATTCCTGGTGAATTAACTAATTAACCAAAGGGATTTATGTCATGGTGTCGAAAAGTTCTGAATTATTTTTTTTAACTAGAAAAAAGGACCAATTATTTGAGCCTTTATTCCACACTGTTGGCTTTCTTTTTTCATTTAACCTTCTTAACCAGTAGTTCTATTCTAAAGAAGTCTCAGATAAGAGAATCTGGAATGAATGAATGGGCTAATATGTGGTTTCATTTTCCAAGGGGTTCCTGAAGACTTGACCTAAACTTAGAGAAATATCTAAGGCAGGGTGTTCTGGAAGATCTGGGAAGGAATATTTTTAGAGGGAAGAACTTTCCGTTCTGCTTAAACCACAGGTGATAGATAGCTTGTGTACTTCAAAGCAGGACTGAATCGACAGGGAAGGAACACAGAGAATTGAAACGCTGAGGCCAAGTGCTGCTGACTCAGCCACCCTTACTGCCTCTGTGCTCCTGGTGAATTACATGAACTTTCAGGGCCCAAGTTTCACTCATGTGTACATAGGGAATAAAAATGAGGCTTGAACTGCCTAACTCTCAGAGTTATGAAGATGATGAATTATGTATGAGAATGCCTTGTGTACACTATAAGGCATGATAAGAATCTTGTTGTTATGACAATTTTTTTTCTTGGCATAAGTTAGCAAGGACATGGAGGAGAGAAGGATGGGGAGTGACTGAGAGAAGGTGTAGAATTGGAAGGATGCTAGTCCAGGGGAAAGGAATTTATTCTTTCTAGATCCTGCTCCTGCCAGACAAGTATCTCATGCTGCTTTCCATAACCATCCCTCACCAGACTACAAGACATCCAGGACAACACTCTACTTCCTTCTTTCTGACTTACTCGGTTCTGGTTTATAGGAAAGTATACATACAGCATTTGCTTCATCTGGGATCTTTAGCTACATAAGCGTTTAATCTATATAGATTAAATTAGATGGGAACTGGGACATAGAGGCTATTATCCCTGTTGGTGATCTTCCGAAATAATACTGGCTGTTAGCAGAGGGAAAGCCCACCAGGAGGCTAGTGAGAGGTCAGTTATTTGCCGTGCACACACTTGCTGAATAGCGAGTGGTGATCCCACCATCTGCTCCACTCCTCACCTGAATAAGCCTTATGAGTAGTTGTTTGCCGTAATGATCTGCCCACCCTTCAGTCTCTTTTATATGTCATTTCTAGTATCTCTCTTCTTGCTATTTTCCTTCAATCCCCTTCCTCATCTGGGCAAACATTGTAGGGATCCAGAGTTATGTCTCACTCGCTAATCTTCATATTTTTAATTTTTTTTTCCCAAGAAGTTGGTTTCAGTTCTTAATTCTCATTTTCCTTTTGCAAGGCAATCCAAAAGTCTCATTCTGACTTTTTTGCCTTGACATACATCTCTTCTGAGACAATCATTGTGATGATATTGATTGTATAACTCTCCCTCAATGTAATAGCATTAGTAGGGGGCACCTTTTTGGGGCTGATTACATCATGAGGGTATGTCCCTCATGAATAAGATTAATGTCCTCATAATGGAAACCCTAGAGAGCTCCGTCACCCCAACTGAGGACACAGCAAAAAAAAAATCACAGACGTGAGCTCTCCTTAGACACCAAAGCTTCTGCTGCCGTGATTTTGAACTTCACGGCCTCTGGAGCTGTGAGAAAAAGTTTCTGTTGGTTATAAGTCACCCGGTCTATGCAATTCTGTTCTAATAGTCCAGATGGACTTAAATAATTATGTAGAAGTAGCCTAACTGCTTGGAAAGTGTGGGGTGTGGGGGAATTTGAAAGCCAAGAGAAGATATGCTAGTATTAAAAAAAAAAAGATCCTGCCATGCACTTCCTTGGGAATGTTTACTGTGGCATCCTTGAGGAGACCTCAGAATAAACTAATATTGATTCTCATTCCTCTTCTTAGCTTTTTATCATGTGCCTTAGGGGTAGAATCAAGTCCTTAGTTTCATCAATGTGGAAGGTCTGAATTAAAACATGAAAAAGCTGTGTCCATTGAGAAATAACGAACCTCGTGTGATTGTGATTATTTGTGGGTTAAATAATCTGGAACATTTTGTTTTGAATGTGTACAAAAGAAACATTTCTGCAGGCCATGCTAGGCCGCAGTCCTGTCACGCCAGAATAGCTTCTTATTTACTGACCCCACGGTGTTATCTTGGTATGGTTCTGTATTTTGTTTCTAGGATGACAGAAATTCATTTTTAAAAATTCTTAAAATAAAACAAGCCCAAATTCTACAAAAATTTATGTTTTTATTTTATTTGCAAAAAATCACTGAACATTTTATGTTTGATTTCAGCCTTTGCTACCAGATTTTATCAGTTGGCTTCTCATTATCAATTTCACACCAAAGAATAGTGTGGGAATGAGAATAACGGATAAGAGAGAGATAATTAAAGTGAATTTCTCAACTATATTTAGAAATTAGGGGAAAATATGTATGCAAAAATGAAAAAATAGGATATTAAATATTTAATTCTTGAAATCCAATAGTTCAATGACTCTCAACCATGCTAGTGCTGTTAATCATAGAAGGATAAATATCTTATCAAAAAGCTTAAAATATTTCATTAAATTTTCATATAAATTTTCTTTTCTGCAAAATAATGCTAAATACATATCAATATTGTAGACTTGAAGATCAAAACTTTTGTAAAATTGGAACATCCTTACATCCTTACATATATTAATAATTATTGCCTTCTTTCCACTCTTCCCCACCAAGTTCTTGTTTATTTTCTAGTTTATTCATTATTTTACCCTTAGTCACTCAGATCATCCTTAGTTCTAATACTCTTTAAACATCTCCCAATGTACCTGTCAAGAAATCTTTTCTAAAACTCTCGAAATTGTGTACATTTGTATAATCTGATTTTCTTCCTAGGGAGTTTCTACTTATAGCCTTTATATTTAGGAACTAGATGTAACACAAGGACGAAACTGGGCTGTAGTCAAAATTGCTGGTAAATATGAAATATGTCCTGTTTTGAATTTGAGAAATAATTTAGTCTTTAAAAATCATTAGACTCCTGATCCTGATATTTTCTCAGCAAACCCCCTTCAAAAATGACCACATTTATTTAGGTCTAAGATGGTAAGAGTGCTCTTCTGTCAATGAGACCTAATAGTGTACAGGCAACAACCAGTGCTTCAATGTGAGACTGTGTTATGGACACTGGTGGCTTCCAGAAGGCACTTAATGTAGTTGGGTATAGTTTCCCCATTAGAATCCAAGTATATGTGCTTTTTTCTTTTCTTTTTTTTTTTTTTTAAAGATTTATTTATACATACAAGCTGGGGTACAGGCCAGAGGCGTGGGGCGGCGAGAGGGTTCACCAGAGACAGAGTGGGGAGCAGAACAGGCAGATCAGAAATACACTGCTGAGGGGAGCAGCAGGCGAGGCAGGAGAGGTCTGCCGCACCATGTGAGAGTCTCCCCGGCTGGGCTTCGAACTCGCATTGGGCGCTGCCGACAGCTCCACAGCGCAGCTCTCAACCGCTGTGCCACCAGGGAGGCCCTATATGTGCTTTTTAATGTTCAAAGATGATATATACTAGAACAAATGTGTCTATAGAGTATGCAACACAGTTCAACAGCAACTAATTTAAAAAAGTCAATATTTGGATACCAATTATTTTCTAAAAAGAATCCTAGCAGTCCCCTCGAGCCCCTCAACTTCCGTTCTAATGCATCTGTCCCACCCAGTATGAGTCACTATTGTAAATTTTATGTTTAACATGCTATTCATTGTCCCTTTTATTTTACTATCTGTTTCCATCTCTAAGTTTTTTTGTTTGTCCATTTTTGAACTTTACATACTTTGCATCATATTGTATCTATCCTCCTGGGATTTGCTTTCTTCAAACTGAGTATCATATTTTCTTTTTCTTCTTCAGATTAATCCCTTTTGATATATGAAGTTATACTTGGTTTTTCTGGTTATGTATTATTTTGTTTTATGGACAAACTGCAGTTTATACTAATTAGCTATTTTATATATGACCATGAGAACAATTTTGTTAATTTTTAAAGTTCATTATTGTTACTGATATTTACTGGGATAGTATATCAAATACTGCTATAATTGGGTTAAGTCTTCTCTATTGTAGTGGATTTATACCTTTTCATTGTCATTCTGTACTTTTTTGCTTTACAGTGTTAAATGTAAATTTGAAAATTTATAATTTTGTATGGTCCCTATGAAATGACCCTCTTAATCTTTTTGGTAAGAGTCAATTTTTTGATAGCAATATAACTAAAACATCTTAATTTATAAATTTTTAAAAAAATCCTTTCTCTCCAAATTCTGTGTGTTTTTATGTTTGAAGTATGTCATTTGTAATAGGCATATAATTAGATTATATCAAAAGATTCTGAAAGCCTTTACATTTTGGAAAGAATTTAATCCATTTTCATTTAATAAAATTAATGATATATTTGGATTTGTGTCAAAAACTTTTTGTGATTTCTTTATGTCCCACATTTCCTGTAGGCTTTAAAATCTATTTTCTTCTTTATTTTAAATCGATTGAGTTTCTTTGCCTAATTTCTCCCTCTTTTCTGATTTTTTTTAAAAGATTTATTTATTTATGCATACAAGGTGGTTATGCATACAAGCTGGGGTACAGGTCAGAGGCATGGGGTGGTGAGAGGGTTCACCAGAGACAGAGTGGGGAGTAGAATAGGCAGACCGATGGAAATACACTGCTGAGGGGAGCAGTGGGCAAGGCAGGAGAGTTCTGCAGCACCATGTGGAAATCTCCCCGGGCTGGCATCGAACTCGCATTGCCCCTGCCGACAGCTCCACAGCGCAGCGCTTAGCCGCTGCACCACCAGGGAGGCCTTCCCTTTTTTCTAATTGTGTACTAATTTGAAATTAAAATCTCCATTCCTTTATATTTCAGTGACTTCCCCAGAAATTGAATTTTTAATTTCAATTACTGTATTTTTTTATTTGTAATGCCCTAGTTGGCATTTTAAAAATTGCTTGAGAAGTTTCAATAACCTCCTCCTTATTAAACTTTTAGTTCCTCCATTCTGCTTCTATAAACATACTAACTTTGTTGAATTTAGATTCTGTATCTGACTTATCCAATACTATAGTCTTTGCAGGTCTGATTCTGTAGCTTATGTCTTCAGAATTGTTCACAGTGGCTCTTTCTGTGTTTGCTGAGTTTTAATTGTGGACTTATATTCCTTTGAACTTTATAGTGGGGATTCTTTGAAATTTGCAGTTGAAAGTAGAGTTCTCTTTGAGAGATTAAGCTTCTCCTTGTAGATGTTGAAAATATGATAAATTGGCATCACTTTTGAGCAAATTTTAGAGAGGAGTTTGTGGACCATACATAATGTGTGATTATAATGTTGTAGTTAAAAACTTTCAGAGGAGAATAATTTTTTCTTTTTTCTCCCCATTGTACCTACAATGAAGGACAGATGCATTTCTGTGGGTTGCGATTTTCTGATTCATTCATTGACATGTCACCCTTCAGCAATCTTAACTTCTGTGGGGGTCTCACATCTGTCCCCAAGCTGTCCCTCCAGCTGTTACTCCATTCTTCTGCCCTCATGTTGCAGTTAAAATTCATGCTCTAGGCTAGCAAAAATTATCAGATGTCCTCAGGACAAATACGGTCTCCAGGACTAGTTTATATCTGTAGAATGTCTTTGTCTTTCTGGACTCAATTGTTTTCTCAACTGCTAGTTCAATAGAGATTTAAGAATTTTTGAAGTCATTATTCAGCAATTTTTGGTGTTTTATACTATTGTATTGTGTACATCTAATACATGTTGAAATGGAATCCCCACAGAGATATATGCACAAGCTTTGAATAAAAAACTCAGAGTTTCAGAAGATATATCTTTGTTAAAACTGCTTTGAATTGCAAAGTGTCATTGTAATGAGGACAGAAGCAAAGTCTGATAGTAGTCTTTGTCCTCAATTTATCCACAAATTTTGCCATTTGATATGTATATAGTTCTTCATTGCTTACTGAGTAAAAATAAAATATATTTCTACAATTTCCAGATGAGTATTTATATGTGGGAGAACATGTATGTGTATATAGTAGCATTAATATTGTTTAACTTCCCTAAATAAAAAATGACTTACATAGAGAAGTGTGTGTGTATGTGTGTGTGTGTGTGTGTGTGTGTGTGTGTGTGTGTGTGTGTGTAATTGTTTTAGGTTATTTATTTTAGGTTATAAATATTTTGGAAAATATTTTTAGTCATGAAACACTTCTAAATCTTGCTTGAGGGGCCTCCCTGGTGGCACAGCACCTGAGCGCTGTGCTGTGGAGCTGTCGGCTTTGCACGATGCAAGTTTGTTGTCCAGCCAGGGAGAATCCCACATGGTGTGGCAGACCTCTCCTGCCTCGCCTGCTGCTCCCCTCAGCAGTGGATTTCTGATCTGCCTGTTCTGCTCCCCACTCTGTCTCTGGTGAATCCTCTCACCGCCCCACGCCTCTGGCCTGTACCCCAGCTTGTATGTATAAATAAATAAAAAAAAAGAAAGAAAGCTCCATTTAAATAAATAAATAAATAAACAAACAAATAAATAAATAAATCTTGCTTGAAGGGGTTATTTTCTCCCTCTGCCGTTTGCTTTTGCTGTTTTCTTTTGCTCAAAGTATTTTCCTTAACACTAGATGATGTATTCTCTCACCTGCATTTTGTGTAAATGCCACCCTCCTAGTGAGGATGTCTTTTGTCATTGTGTCTAAAATTGCAATGATTTCCCCAACTCCTCCTGTTGGGGGAGAAAGGACGACCTGGACAAAATGCACAGATAAGTTTTTACAGACCCCACCCCACATCAGACCAAAGAGATCCAAGGACTACAATCCCATGATGCCATCATCACCAAAGAGAGGATACTGGGAACTGAGGGAGGAGTTGAACAGCCATGTTTGGATATACAACCAGACATGTGGGCTGGGGGCTCTGGGCTGTTTGCTGGGTTTCATTACGCCATTGGGATTCCAGCTCATCGGAACTGGTAGCACTCATTCACCAATTTATTCTTTTTCTTTTTCCCTTCCCTTTTGTAAATAAACACTTTCTTAATTTTATTGTGTGTGCCTGTAGTTGAGTCTTATAAGTCCCTTTTGAGCACATGGGTGAGAACCCATTTTATATCGTGGTGCCCTGTAACACTCCCATGCTTTAATTTTTTCCCGATCATGTATCAGTACCTAACATGCTATATTAGTTTTATACCTTCTTCTTGTGTATGTTTGTCATTCAGATGTAAGCTCCATAAAAGTTGAGATTTGTCTGAAACAATGCCTAGCCCAAATTAGGTGCTCAATAAACACTTTTTCTATGTGTGAAATGACTGTGACCATTTTCATTTTTCTGAAGACACAGAATCTAGTATGACCTGTAACTATATATTGTAATTATTCAGTCAAAAACTAATCATTTTTTGCTATAAAGCTCTGTTTTAGTAATCACAAACTCAAATGCATTTTCAAAGCCACAGTTTTTATTTTGAATCTTCTATAATAATATTTTCCATTTTATTTTGCTGTTCCATGTGCTCTTTAATGGTTCCTTCTGCCCACATGGCATATATTTTCCTTTTTGGTCCTCACATGATGCCAAATTGCTTAGGGACTTGTCCCTTATTTCACTCTCAAAGATATTTTGGATTAAATGACACAGGTGTAGCTTTCTTGTGGTAAGAAAGGAGGTGAGTCAGCAGTTCGTGTTACACAAAGTCAATTGACTTACTATGACAATTACCTGTATAGTTTCATCTCAAAGATAAAGCCAGAATGATAGAACATCACAAAGCTAATAAAATATTAGATAGAAGAGACCAAAAACTACTTCCCGAATTGTGCAGAACTTCAGGCTCTAGTAACTCTGTTAGTACGTCATAGGTAATTCTATTTCCTTCCAGGATTCTTTCATGGTAATTCAAATAAGCTGAAACATAAAATAACTCATTCATCTTATAACTTATGCCCTAGAAAATAGTCCAGCTAGGCTTGGATTTGGCTAGATGAGGTTCAAATGATGTTACTAGGTCTTTGGTTCAGTCCTGTGTGTCCCTGTTTGACCTTACCTTGCACTGAGATTTGAGACACATAGTGAGTCTGGTGACCGCTGGCAACTTCAGATTTGACTCCTCTTTTCTTAGCAACACAGAAAGGGACATCCTATGTAAAATTTATGTAGAACTTCACAGAAAGAAGACTTATTGGTCCAATTTTGCAAAGTTCTACTCCTGTGGCTGGAGTAGTTAGGAGACTGTGGTGGAAAACTCCATTGGGGCAACAAGGCAGGGAGGGGAGTGGGTCTCAAGGACATGATCATGGTGGATAAAAGTGTCATACTTGCAACACCTAGCTTTACTATCTCTAAAATGGAGCAAAGATCTCTTAGAGGGCTGTTGATAAGATTAAGTGATATAGATTTCTTGGCTATTTGGTTGACATTCAGTAAATGGTAGCATTATGATTTGAGCTGCGTTAACTGTGCAGGCTTCTTTCATCATTGAATTGGAGTCCTTATTTTTACAGTAACACATTATCATTATGTTATACAAGCTTGTGTTCATTGTTAGTAAATGTGAAGTAGAAACAAATGAACTTTATCATTGTCTATTGTTTTATGATTTTAAAATGCTTTCATATACATTATTATTTGAATTAAAAATAATACTCTGTGTGCTGGCATGATATAATTACCACTTTATAAAGAAACCAATTAGATTTAGAGAAATGTCTTGTCCAGTATCAAAAAATTGGTACATGGCAAAGTCAGGGTTCAAGGTGTCTCTCATTCTTATGTTCTTTCTAGGATATTATGTAGTTATAGACTTGCTTGTAGCAGGTATTAAATTTTCCACAGAGAAAGGGTCAAATGGAGCATTTTGAAATATAATCGTATTTTGTTTAAAATCACAAAATTTAGGTAACATTTTATAGAGTATGAGAAGTCTTGCCATTAAAAAGGATTTTGATTTTTTGATGAGCGTATTTTAAACCAAAATTATGTAAACGGTCATACAAGTAAGTTGGTAGAAAGGTAAAGAAAAAATTTCACCTTTTTTTCCAGATCTGCAAAAGAGATACCAAATGAAGATCAAACCTCCTAATATTTATGTATCTTACAAAAGTTACACTTCACAGCTTTATTCCTTTAAAGCTCATACACTTCTGAGCTTCATGTAACTGGATGTCTTTAGAAAGAAGGCAGCAAAACACACTCATGATTTGGTGAGGATATATATGTGTTTGGGACGAGTGACAATATTAGTAGTTTCAACCAAGGTTCTTAATGGCATACATTATGGCCCCTTAGCCTGTATCAATGTTCACTAGACTCTAATTTGTGAGTTATTTTTGAGGGTTCTTCTTTATGGCTCTTTATATGTTCACTAATAAGCCATTTAGTTTTTGATGTACTGAGTAGAAACAAAAAGAATCTAGACCCAAAGTAATATCAAAATAAAATGATAAGTGTATATTCTGGCAACCAGATCTTTAAGGAAAAATGCTTTGTTCTTTCAGCTACTCTTCATTGTATAATAACTACCCCTCCCTTCAAGACTCAGTGTTTTATTTAATTTTGATGTACCCTGAGGGGGTCTAGGACACTATCAAGAACTCATTCTTTGCTCCAGGGTTTCTTAAATTACCTGCCTGTAAATCTCAACCCACAGCTGCATTCAGTTCCCATGGCAACCTACTTGATGTCAATATATGTTTGAGCAAATTTAGGTCATTTAAAAACCAAAAGATGTGCTTAAAAAGGCAATGCATAAAGCAAATGCAAAATGGATGTTTGAGCATTATTATTTATTTATTTTTAGGTTTGTAGACTATAAAAGAAAGAAAAACCATCAATTGACAACAGTCTTTAAGATGTCTGCAGTGGTCTGGGCTTAAGTTTACAAGCTTAGAATGAGAAAGCAGAGTTTTGATCTCTAAGATGACTTATAGTTGAGTTGGCTGCTACTGGAATAAGGAAAGATCTATTCATCTGTGACATGTTGATTTTACCAGACTCTTTGCGATGAGTTATGTTCAATAAGCCCAACACAGATGTGTGAAGCACTGCCTTGGCTCTGCGGGCTGAGACCATGGAAACTGTGGGAAACAAGTTCTCTATTTCTGCATGGACCTGACAATGAGGAATTCTATAATGAATGTTTTATGAGAGTGATTGGGGATGGGTGGGCAGGAGGCACGCATATCTAGAACTGTGGTCACTTCAGAAACTAAGAGGAAAGGCATATTTAAATTATACTTTTATACATGAACTCTTTATCTCTCGGGAGCTTTTTTTTTTCTTTAAGTTGAGGGATAATTTGCATACAATGAACTGCACTATGATAAATGTCATTCAGTGATTTTTGACAAATGCATCTATAGTCACATACCTCATGAACACATCACTCAAATAGGATACAGAACATTTCCATTGTTCCAAAAAGTTCACTCATGTCCTTTTGAGTAAATGTCCTGCTTCCGGAAGCATAAATAGCCTTATCTAGAACTTCATGTAAATGAAACCATATAGTGTGTAGTTACAAGAGATGACTTATCTTCAGCAAAAAACTCTGAGTTTTATCCATGTTGTTCTACGTCTAGCAGTTTGTCTCATTTAATTGCTGAGTAGTATTTCATTGTACGAATACACCACAATTTGATTATTTTTCTATTGAAGAACATTTAAGTTATTTCCAATTTGGTGCTTACTTGATAATTTAAAGTTCTAAGGAGCTGTTGTGTCCCAGTATTTGTATAGAAAGTGCTATTTTTTCTCTTGAATAAATACCTAAGTGAAAATGTCAGGCCAGAGCAAACATATTTCTATACATTTAACTTTACAAGATACTGCCAAACAGTTTTCCAAAGTGGTTGTACCACTTTACACTCTCAACAGCATTATTTGAGCGTTCTGGATATTCCACATAATCATCCTTTTTAAGTTTCACCATTATAGCAGGTGTCGAGTGATGCCTTTGTGGTTTGCATCTACATTTTTCTTATGCTGAGCACCTTTTTGGTGGACTTGATGGCTATTCGCATATTTTCTTTGTAAGTTGTCCATATTTTTTCTCCATCTTTATTGACTTGTTTTCCCTTTTAAAAAATGGAACTGTAGGAGTTCTTTGTATATTCTGTATATATATATATATAGTCCTTTTTTGGACATACGTGTTGTGGATTTTTCCCTCCATTCTGTGCATTGTCTATTCATTTTCTTGAAAGTATCTTTTGATAAGCAATATTTTAGTTTTGAATAAATTCAGCTTACTAAATTTTAAATTTTGTTGTTGGTAATTCTTGTGTCCTATTTAGAAATTTTTACCTGCTCCAAGCTTAGGGACAAATTCTCATATATTATCTTCCAGAATAGCACATGCCAACAGAATTTCCATTTGCTCTAACCAATATTGTAGCCGTTAGCTACATTCGTTATTAAGCTTTTGAAATATGGCTAGTGTGAATGAGAAATCAAATTTTAAATTAGATTTAATTGTGATCAATCTAAATTTAATTCTGTATAACCATATGTGGTTAATGGCTATAGCATTGTACAATATAGTTCTAAAAGCTTTATTGTTTGAGCCTTTACATTTATATCTATAAGCCATTTCGAGTTATATTGTCAATTTCATTATTTGAGGTAGTAGTAGAAATTCTATCTTCATTATTTTTATCCGGTTGGTCCAGTACCATAAAATTGCATTGTCAAAAACAATTAATCATCTATGTGTTAGTCTATTTCTGGGCCTTCTAGTCTGTTCCATTGATTTATTTGTCTGTCTTTACTTTCAAATATAATGTTGACTTGATTATTGTAAGATCATATCTGTAAGTCAGACTCTAGTATAGTTAAATCCATCATATTATTTTTTAGGTGGTTTTGGCTTTTCTAGTCCTTTGGATTTTTATATACATTTTAAAAGCTAATTTTCAGTTTCAGTTTTAAAATTTTAAAAAATTTATTTATATCTTTCACATTATTGTGTAGTACATGTAGGTTTCCCACCACCAATTCCCACATGAACTGTCACCAGTTCTCTTTTCTCCCCTGTTTTGAACCCTTATCCTTTGATTTCTGCAAAACATTCTTCTGGAATTTTGATTGAGAATGTCTTAATTCATAGATGCTTTAAAAATATTTTTCAAGAACTCTTTTACAATGGATACCATATGTCAATTGTTCAATCCCCCAGTTGGTGATCAATGAAACATTAGCAAAATCCTCAAGATCACAAGCAAAATTCTCAAGGTATTTTCACCTTGATATATCTGATCAGCTTACACTTTTAATCATATTATTACTTGCTCACAATAAAGATATAATTTATTAAAAATAATCTATTTTTCAGATAATTTCAAAGAAGGTGCTCTCTCTCTCTGTATATATATACATATCTATCTATCTATCTATCTATCTATCTATCTATCTATATCTCCATTTTACTACTATATTATCCTTATCACAAGCAACCATTTTAACATATTATGTGAAGTTGGAATGTGTATTTTTTCATTTTTTGTATATAAGTTTACTTTAGTTGAACATATTATACTGTAATTTACATTCTGTTTCTTAACTTTATTTTTATGCGAGACTTTTAAAAAGACCCACCAAGACTGTTGTGTGCACATAGTTTGTTGCACTAGTTTCTGTATGGAGTTCATTGTGTGTATATCCATTTCTCCAGTGTTAGACATCTGGATGGCTTCTAATGACTAACTACTAGTTTCAAACACACATTAGTAAAAATACTGTCAGACTTTTGGACTTTTTGCACCGCTCTTAGATTGTCCCCTGTCACGAAGGGTCCTGACTGGAATTCCAGTATCAGAGAGATCAAATCCACCTCTGAAATATAGGGCTCAGGAAGCAGAAATTAAGCCAGCAGACACTGTGCCAGAACTCAAAGGGCAAAGTGACACAGAATGAAAAAGAACAATGTAAAAAAGGTTATATAGGCATCTGTGCTAAATTCCACTTATTCATGCCTGATAGATTTGTGACAGTGGGTGAAGGGCTTAACTTAAAGATTTTAAGGGGTGTAAGTGTGGCAGTTAGAGAAGTTAAAATGAGAAGAGTAAACAGTCTCTGGCACATAGTAAAATTCCCCTGCAAGTCGGTCATTATTATTCTTGAGCTGTCTATAATTTTACCCCACATCCCCCTTCCATTTTATGCAGTGGCATAATTGAATATCTTATTACACAGAGACAATTTGGGCTATAAGTCAGGTTTTTAAATTTCCCCTCCTTATACCTATCTGCAATCAAACATAATTACCTTCTTTTCACCACTTCTTCCCTGAGTCAGAGGAAGAGATTATCTTACCTCATTCCCAGTCACATCTTCAGAACACACACACACACACACACACACACACACACACACACACTGAATTTCATTAACATTCAAAATATTTTCTATTTAAAAAAACACTTAAGACAATAAAAAGGCAAACTACAAAATGGGAAGAATATTTGCAAAATATATTTCCAAGAAAGAACATTTTATAGCTCATTACTAATATTAATAGCTCAATAAACAAAAGTATTTGATAAGCAAAAAGAAAAAGATATAACACTCATTTCAGCATCCAGTATGTATATATAGTACATATATGGTATATATCCCTATATACCATATAATTGAGGAACAAATGTACTGTAGTCTATTATATATATTATTTATGGTATATAAATATATAAATTCTATGATATGTATATAAAATTCTAATACATATAATAAACACTGAAAAATGCTAGCCATCTTTATTTATTAGGAAAATGCAAACTAAAATCATACGAAGATACCCTTACACATTGATTAAATTATTTAGAATTTAAAAGACTGACAATAAATATGTGTTGAGGAAATGTGGAACAATTTGAAATTTCATTTGTTGGAGATGTAAAATGATGCAAACACTTTGGAAAACAGGTTGGCAATTTCTTTAAAATTAAGCATATTAGATCCCTATCTTTACCCAGGAGAAATATCATGCACCCATTCAGAGACTTGTACATTGCTATTCATCATAGCTTTACTTGTAATCAACAGAAGTGGACACTACCTTAATGTCCTCCACCCCTTGACCCCATAAAGAAGTTTTTTACTGCCTGCTTGGGTCACTATTATAGAGTCCATTTATTGAACTGAATGATAATTTTGCAACAAAGACAATATCTTATTTAGCTTTGCTTTCCTTTCTCCACTCTAAGAATGACTAGTTAAAAAAAATAAGTAAGTAGATGTATGAGAACTTAAGATATCCAGGCCTTAAATGTTGAACAGGAAGCCATGTGTAAATGGATGTGTGTCTATGTGTAACTGAGCTGTGCCTTCTAGACTACTTAGATGGACTGCATCAGTCCATCTCAATTTTGACGCAAATTTTGCATGAAAGCCATGGATTTAGCTTTAAAGAAAAAGTTTTCTCTAATGAAAAATACTGTTTCCTTGATATAGGACAAAATCCTGAGAAAGTCAGAGTAATAAAAAAAAATTCTGAACACAAGTGCTGCTTTCATAAAACCCAAGGTGTTAAATGTCATTAAAAAGTCAACTTGGTCATCAGACTGGACCTGTGTGCTGTCTTGTCCACATAACCAGCAGAATCAAGAGCTCATGTTTTCTCGGTTCTCTTCACTCACTGGTAAGTCATTGTGTGTTTTGGAGGTATTTGTTGCTTTATTTATGAATAAAGAACTTGACCCATATAACAGAACAATTGTCAGATTTTGATATTTACTTAAATTTTCACTAAATTATTTGCATTTTTAAAATTTAACAAAATAGAAAACTATAAGTTTTGTTAATTTTGTTGAAAAACACATGTAGTGTGTGATATATTTTGTAAATATATATATAATGCAAAGAATATGTGGAGATTTGTTAGTGATGAGTTATTTTGGGGTGGTGTAATTGCAGTAAGGTATTTTTTCTCTTTATGATTTTAACAATAATATTGCAAAATTAAAATTCCATAAAATAGTGATTACACTAAGTTTCCATAAATACACAACTGGTAAATCCAGGTGGCCTGACTTCCATTTGTATAATCTTAAAGGCTGTCTTTTAGCATCTCCATGATGAAACGTTTCTAAATCGTCTTCATTCTCAGCACTTTACCCTAATTCAGACCTTTATAGCATCTCTTGAAGAGTAACTAAAGCTATGAGACTAGTTTCACCGTTTCTAGCTCATTCTCTCTAATCCACCCTGCACACCATTGCTAAATTGTCTTTCTGAAGAGTCAGCCTCTTCATGTCATTCCACTTCCAAGAATCTTCAAGATCAAGTTCAAATTTGTCAGAAATCACATGAGCACCTCTTGGTCTTGTCTTTGTTTTACTTTGTTTTCTTCCATGACCTGCAACATCTTCACCTTTGCTCCTTTCTCTGCTCATAGCAATTCTGGGGCACCAATGATATGAGTAAGCTGCTGTCTTTCCCTGTAATATTCTTGTCTCCATCTCTGGCCCCCACTCCCTGCCCCTTCAGCCTGGCAAATTCCTGCTCATCTTTAATAGATGACTTCTTTCACTGAAAACCTTTGCTGAGCTATAGATGCACGCTTAGCCAAGACAGTGGCATCTCTTTGGCTAGTCCACAGCCATATCCTGTCTGTCCTCTGAGATTTGCCACTTATTTTCCAGTCTGTGTCTTTGACCAGACTTTAGGTAGCTTTAGGTAGCTCCTGTTTCAATTCTTGAGAGGCTGATGCTGAGGTGATGCTTATTTTTCAATGAATGAATATCTTTTGGTATCTTACTGCTCGCTTAGATTGGGTTTATAAGAGGGAGTCCTCTGAACCCTTGGCCAGAAACACTGGGAGAACTTTCTGAGGGAAATCTTCCTGCATTGTGGAATCCGATTTTTCATAACTCATTCTTTTGATTCAAGATTTTTCTAGCTCTGCAGTCATGAGCGAAGTGACCTACATTCAGAATCACTTTATAATTCAAGAATTAAGCTCCAATGTGTAATGGGGAGGAGCTTGTCTCTGTACAGCAAACATCAGTTTTCATAAATCCAGTAATAAATATGAAGAATTGAAGAAGCAAGAACTGCTGACAACAACTGCTCAGAAAGTAGGACAGTTTAGACAGTTTCTTAGACAAGAAGGGCATTAAGTGGCATTGCTTGTTATCTGAAAATGACTTTTTTTTTGCAGCTTTTGATCATCACAAGTCTACTGGTGACCATTAATTCTATAATTGGATTTGGACACCAAACCCAAGAGGAAGAGATGCAAGAGTCAACAGCAAATATCTAGTAGCAAATATTCAGAATCCATTTTAAATTTTATTCTTGAGTTCTTATACACACACACACACACACACACACAGACACACACACACACATTATTAAGGTACATTGATTTACAGCACTGTATATGATTCAGAAATATAGGATCTCATCTCTTCAGATATATGTTGCTACACTATACCCATTCACCCTTGTATTCACTCAGGCATTCCTTTCTATGAGAAACTTGTGAAGTTTCGGACCAATTTTTAGAAGTCTGTGCATTAATATTCACAAAGTTGGGCTGATGTCACAGCTGAATTATGAATGCAGCCAAAGTGAGAACTAAAAGTGGTCAGAGCTAGAGGAAGTCCAGTCCTGGGCATGGATTGTGGTAGACATGGACTGACACGTACTAAGGAGAGCTGTGCAGGAGACAGGTGTGCACTTTAGATTTCATGACACAATATAAGCTCATATTTCTGTTCCAACTTTTAGTTAAGTATGACTAGCTGGCTTACTTACTATTTTATAGTTTGGGGATTGAAAGGCACATCTTTTTAATGAATGGTATGAGCATTTTCTCACATCTATTCCATGTTGAACCCACTGCACCAGTCAAGCTGATAAATCAGTTCAAGTTATTTAATATGTGACAAGACCTGAATTAAAAGGATGAAATCAGCAGATTTGCTGCTGAGAAAGCAGACCTGAGTAATGAATTTAAAAGAAAGTGCCAACTAGGATTTCTTTAACTGTCTAACTTGGAAAAAATTTCTAGAAAAAATGTAGAGTATACAAAATCAAGAAAGAACATCATTTCTCTCATGATTTGGAGTATGCTTCAGTAGGTCTGACCCTTTTTTATCTATGACGTTCTTTTGTCTTTTCTTTGATTTATATGTGACGAAAATGCCAATGATAACTGCTCAGCTGGCATTATTTTAATGACTAGAATTCATGCTTTAATTTCTCCTGAGATTTCATGTTTTCAGCTTTTGCCATTCATATAGTCTGTTTTATTATCAGTGTGGACAATTGCTATCTCCCCTTCCTTTCCCTTTCATTTCTTCTTCTTCACACCTCAACCTCTTTCTCTTTCCCTCCCTCTCTTTTAAACCTCCCTCTCCTCCTTCTCTCTGTTTTCCTTTTACCAACTCATGTTTGTCAATTTTGGAATCTGATTTTTGAAAACCAAATTAAGGAAAAGGTCATCTAATAGTGTTTGAAGTCTACCTTCTTGCCTTCTTAATATTTATTTAGATGTTTCAGTTTTAAACTGATGACAAATATATAATTACTATATTTCTGATTGTAAAATTTGGGAGTGAGGGCAAATGTTGTTTAGTCTTCATTTACAGATGATTTTAAAGTAATAACATTTTCTTGAAGAATTAGAAAGGTAATGATTTTTGGCAAATATCATGAGTCAAAGAGTAATACAGAACCACACTTAAACTTTTTTGTGAGTATTAAGTAACTGGAAGTTTTAAAATTCTGATTGTGATTCCATAGGTCTGGGATGAAACCTGGCATCTGCCATTTTTATAACCCTCAGGCAGTCCTGATCCATACAGCATAATTTGAGGAGCAAGGTTTTAGAGCCCGAGGTTCAGGAGGGTAGCCCCTGGCTATATGTTACTATTTAAGATAAAATTAATTAAACTTCAACAAAATTAAAAATAAACTCTTCAGTTCACACTAGTCATAATGCCAGCATTCAGTAGTCACACTTTAATGTCTCCCATAGTGGACGTTTCTATCAAAGCAGTAAATTCTATCAGACAGGATTGCTATAGAGATAATAATGTTGTACTGTTAGAAGATCAGTGTCCAATTTTCAGTTCTAGAATTTAATAGATTTAGAGTCTCCGTGGTGGCTTAGGGGTTAAGTCTCAGTGCTATCACCACGAAGGCCCACCTCGAAGACCCATCACTATGGCTTGAGTTTGTTGTATCCTGGCCAGGGAGCTAACCCACATGGTGCAGCAGACCACTCACCTGCTACTCCCCTCGGCTGTGTATTTCAGTGGATCCATCTGTTCTGCTCTCCACTCTGTGTCTGGTAATCCTCTCACACACAATCCTCCCTCCACCCCACATCTGGCTTAAACCCCAGCTCTTCTATGTGAAAATAAATGAAATCTTTAAAAAAATAAAATTTAATATAGATTTATCAAAATTTGACTTTCTCACTTTCCTAATCTAAAATATGGAAATAATAATGGTAATCTCCTTAGAGGGTTCTAGAAAACTTAAGTTAATTAACATAAGTGATTGACATATTATTTAAGTTCTTGATAAATCATGCTCTTGTTAAAATTTAATGGTTAAAATCATCCTCTTATTCTGAGCCAGACCACACACAATAGCATCTTGGTATCTCCATGCTTATACTTATTGGCTCTGGGACACAAATCAAGTTACTTCATGTCTTTGTTTTTCATTTTCTTCATCTGTAAAATGAGGATTTAAACAGCAATGATCTATAGGGTTCTAAGGAGGATGAATATCCAAATACATGGAAACTCTTAGAATAGCACCTAAACATAATAATACTCATTATCAACAAGAAAAAAAATAATGATTAATTCAGAATATAATAGAATGCTCTTGACATCTAGACTCTAGAAAAGGGATTCTTTCCAGAGTATTCAGCAATGAACTTCAGAGAACCCATGCATCTGAATTTAAATGCATATGTGTTATTTGTTGTTTTCTGGATTCCGGACTCCTTACTTTCCTTGACCCGAGATCAAGAAAAAAGGAAAGGAAGGGTTTTTAAGATGAAATTTATGCCCCCCAAAGTCCTTTATCTGATGACAACTCACTCTCAGGCTTACCACCCAAATAATTGTTCTGACAGTGAGGTTTGTCTTTGGAGTTTGGTTTCTGAGGACTTTAAGACATTTATTTTTCCAAAAATTAGATCTTTCACTTTCGATCTCTGAACCTCAGTTGCTCCATCTGTAAATGGGTTGCTAGACTGGATGATCTTGAATAACACTGCAAATCCAACATTTGCTAGGATCCTAGTGCTAAGGTCATGCTGTTATTAAAATGATCCCTAGAGCAAGGACATTGAACAGATTTAAAATAAAAGCATGACCAATACTGCTCTATCAAATCTCTTTATCATTAAATAGAAAATCAAGAACAAGGAGCTCTTGAAACATAGCAGGTCTCTGATCAGGGAAGTAATGCTTGCTGCTTAGCAACCTCCCAGGCTGAAGAGTGCAAACAGAGCTGCAGGACAGACGAGCAGTTTCAAGAAGAACCAGAATGAGGCAGCTCATTTTGTTTTCTCTACAGAGGGATGTTTTAGGATATAATAGAGCATTGCCTAGACAATGAAGCAGAATTTTGGGTGTGGACAAAAATCTCCTTTAGCCACCTGTGAGCATACAATAAGCTGAAGTATGACATTCTTTTTAGAGCAGATGGCTTTGGAAGAATTTGAATCTAAGATTTATGGTAAACAGAGATTGCTTGGCCATGAATAGCTTCAATATTAAGTATTTGGATGTATGTGATTTCATTCGTTTTCATCGCAACATATTTGTACGTAGCAATAACCATTCCTTTTCAGTCCAGAGATATATCATGTAACTTTTTAAATGGTAAGTTTAAGTAGAAAACATTTGAGAGCCAGGTATTTAGTCATTTTGTTGAAAAATAAAATATTTCCATTTCTTCTTCATACTCACATATGCCAAATCCTCTTCTCTCCCTATCACAATATGCTTCCTTAAGAAATAATTGTTTTGTTTCTGCTAACAGTTCTAAATGTTTGTGAATCAAATTCATCATATTGCAAAAGATGTTGAGAATCTAATTATTTTCTTATCCAGGTGAAATTTGTAAAATGCATATCATCTGCCAGGATTGTAGTGGCAGGACATTTATATATTCTTAATCTGAAGGAAAATGTCTGCTTTTCAAATCTTTCTGGTTATCTAGTTTACTTAGGATCACTCTCACGTTTCCACCATGACTTGATTCTCAGCTAATATCACTGACCCAAATATTTCTAAGTGACAGATTGCTCTGTCTCCAACATGAAATATAAATTGCTTTCCCTTGACTGTCTGAGTTAGGAATCACACAAAATCTTTTCTGAAACTCTGATTAAGATTCTAGTTATCATTCATCTCTGCTTTGCATGTAGTGGAAGTGTGTCTTTCATTTGACCTCTATCCTTGTTAGATTCAGGAGCTGATTTTTTTCTCAATATCACTAATACTTTCATTAGTTTACTAATAAATATCAACCATACATTAACTAAAAGATCCAGAGTAAATAGAGGATATGTAGTTACCTGATGCCCTGACAGTAGCACATATTTTTCCAAAGATTCTGGGGTTGAAAGGAGAAAAGGTTGAGCCAATCTTTAACTATATAAGGAATGCACAGAAGTGAGAAGATCCCAAACAAAAAATGAACACCTATAATATCGGTCAATTTTCTTCCCTTGCCTCAGCCCCAGGAATGGGTCAGGTGGAAAGAGAGTGTTACTTCCGAAGACTCTTGGAACAAGAGACTCATAGCCATTCCCCACTTTCCCTTTCAGTGGTAGATGAGGGGGATAAGCATAGGTCATAACAAATAGAGCTAGGATAATGAAGATCAAAACATGATAATTTCAAGATTATACGCTGACCAATTAGAAAAGAATCAAAAAATGTTTGCAGTAAGAAAAACAGCTCTGATTCAATTAAAGGACCAGAATGGGTCAGCTTGGGACATAGATCATGCTAGGACAGGGAAGCATATTAAAACAGTGACCAAGAAAGAGTGATGAGGAGGAACTAGAACACAACTAGGCTTGGATATAGTGATGAAATGAAGACAGTTCAATCCATAATGCAGATGAAATTATTCTCAAGTAAGTATTTTCTTCTCTTAAAAAAATTCCAATACAAAATTTCATTGGCCCTTGAGTGAAAAAAAAAAACACAAAACCTAACAAAGTCTTCATTTGATTATTTTTCTTGGAAAGGAAGAGATAGATGAATTTGATAGTCATATTCCAGGAAATTGTTTGAATTTTACTTTAGTAGGAGATGGAATCACTGAAGTAAAACCCAATGAGTTAGAGAGATGGATTGTTCCCTGTCACCTAGTTCAGTTTACCAGAGTTCCCTTCTGTTGGATTTCAGGTGACAGTTCCACCTAATAATTGTTGCTTTGATTAATTCAACATAGGTTTAAACATGACATGTGATTGTGTTAGAACTGAGATGAGAATACAAAGCTATTGTAATGGTATTATGACCAGTGGTATTATGACCAATTAATATATTAATTTGGAGCCAGGACATAACATTGTCTCCCTCATAAGGTCTCTGAGAGAAATATTTGACAAAGAAAATCAAAATAATAAAATTGTTAGGTGGAACTTTTGCTTGAATTCCAAATGGTCCTTGAGGTATAACTTCTTTTTCAAAATTGTTTTTGTTGTTTGATTTCCTTGCTTTTGCATATAAATTTTAGAGCAAGCTTTTTTTTATATGTACAAAGCTTTTGCTGAGATTTTGGCAGGACTTCATTAAAACTGTAGATCCATTGGGGCAGCATTTACACCTTTATCATGCTGAATCTTCTAAACCATGATCTTTGGTTGCTTGCATCAGTATATTATAATTTTAGGTATGCAGAACTTATACTTTAGGCTTTACTTAAGTATTTTGGAAGTGATCATAAATGATACTCTTTTAATGTTTGGTCTCCGCATATTTGCTGTGTATATTTAGAAAAATAATTTGTATGTGTCTCTCGATCCTGCAGCCTATAACCTGATGAATTTACTTATTCATTTTTAGAGATTTTCTCTTTTTTTTTTTGCTCCTAGGGTATAACGGTCCCTTCAAGTCCCTTCTCGTAACAGCTATTCTTTTTTTTTTTTAATATATATTTTTATTGTTATTTATGTCTTTTACATTTTGTATTCCCCTTGGGTAGCCCACGACCAATTCACCCGTGATCCATCTCCATGGTCCCTTGTGTTCTTTTCTATTCCATTTTGTGCGATTTTCCTTCCCCCCCCCACCCCCGCTGATTGTCTCTCTCCTATTTGGTTTCCTTATAGTCCGTAACAGCTATTCTTGATAGACAGACATTATAAGTGTTGGCTAGTTGACAGGGGAGGACTTCAATCTCTCTTTTTAAACTACTTAAAAAAGCAATTTCCAAGAGCAGCTTGAATGGAAGGACAAATGTCTCATTCATCATCCCACCTATTTATAAACACAGATTTCTTAGTTTACAAAAGGAATCCCCCCATGATTTGGCTTACCCTTGCTTCAGTCTCTGAAGACTTTATTCAAGTCCTAGATTTGTATTTGACTATTGAGAACCAGGCTCCATTCAGGCCAATATTTAAGGCTTGAATTAAGACTGCCTTGCTGTCTTAATAGCTGGGGTACCTGCTATTCTTCTAAAGAAACTCTCTCTGATCTGCCCATTCACAATTATTTCTTCATTTGTGACCTCCTCTAAAAATAAATACCTCTTTGAGAGCACTTTTGCACATTTTTCTTCTAAATCTCTGCCTACTGAGGTGGATACTTCTTTCTTAACTCTCCCTCTTCATTCAGGCTGTGAGAAAGGGTTCTGTGTCATCTCTGGATTGTTTACAAACTTGTGCTGAAACAGGAGCTCGTCCCAAATCCCATACTCCATGATGGAGCCTGTATACTGTGGTGAGCCCTTTTTATTCCCTTTTCCTCTTTGATCTGTGTACTAACCCACAGGCTTATATTGTGAAGGACAGACGCAAATGACTGTCTTGAAACCAAGATCACGTAATCATCTCCCCACCCCCTTAGACACGTGAGATGATGAAGTCCCCATAAGATTGGGACTCTTAGAAAGAAAACTAACCCATTTCACTTCTTGGAGACTATAATTTAGAACAATTAGTTCTCTTTTTGCCAATCAATCTCTCCATATATATATATATATATATATATAATATATTATATATATTATATTTATATATTTATAAAATAAAATATTTATATATATTTTAACTTCTCCATAGCTGGCCTTTGGAGAAGTAGAAAAGATATCTCACCCTTTTCCATAGATGAACAGGGGAAAGAATGTCTTTACTTTTTGTTATTTTTTTATATTGCTGAGGTTGTAGATGTACATTATTCATACTCTATTGAAGCAAAATTTTATTTATAGCAGCTTAAATTTATTTAAACTACATTTATTTAGCCTCTGGGTGTGACATCTATTAAGTAATTTCAGATGCCCAGTTGATGAATAGAAATAAAATTTCCTTGATCAAAAAGTACTATGTCCCCTACTGTATATCCATTAATGTGATGTGCTCTTAAGCCAAAAGATGTATAAAACATGCTTCATGCCTCTTGGAATGTATTATCTCATTGATAACACAGTGTGAACAAACACACGATTCATTCTGGCTCAATGTTAAAACTAATTGTGATTCAAAACCTCAATATGCCTTCTTAATTTGTAGCTTTTCTAGAATGCTTCTTCTGGGTTAATTTTCTAATTTATCATAATAATAACTATTATTATTATTACTATTTTGCTCCAAATTGCCCTGTTGTATATACCAAATGAGTCACTTCTTCAAGTGTCTATAGCTCAGTCTAATGAATAGCAGGTATCAAACAATGTTGGAATTGCCCTGCTAGACATGACCTCTGTATTGGCTTCTGTGTTATTTGTGATAAACTGATGAATTTATTTTAAGTGAAAAGACAGAAAGAAAAAAATGATTTCTATTTAGAATTCCCTGATGCTACAAGTAGTTGGGTAAGAACTTCATTTTATTTTTATTCATTTATTTTGTTTTAAATTTTCTTATATTGAGGTAACATTGGTTTACAATAATGTAGATGATTTAGAGTCATAGTATCACATTCTTCAGATGTATATTGCCACACCACAATCACAACCATGGTTCCCATAGTCCTCTACCATTGTCCATTGTGCCCCCCTTTCTCCTTCCCCTCTAGCAGTTTTAATTCTAGTCAGACTTCTAGGGTTTGTCATTGGTTTGGTTTTGTCTGTCCTTTGTTTTGTTTCTCGATATTTCACACATAAATGAAAGTATCTGGTTAGAAATCATTTTAGATTGTTACCAGGCCTGGGTCAATCTGTGATTATCACAGAAGTGCCCACCCCTCTTCTAATTGCTTTGCAGACCTCACATTGCTTCTACTTAATTCACACATTTACTGAGTCTGAGATTTGTCCTGAGAGATTTTTATAAATGGATCCTGCCTTTAAGGTACTTACACTTTTGGGAAGTGACAAGAATTATATATAATTACCTGTATCACAAGGTATCATATCAGTGAGTTAAGTGTCATCAAAGAGGTGTCAACTAAGATCTAGGTGAGAGAGATAAATTCTGACTTGGCAATCATGGAGGAGATAGTAGAATTGGAGTGAGACAGTGTAGTCTAGTAGGATGGTCACAGATAAATATTGTGGGCAGGGCTTTTTATATAGAAAATAGAGAGTAAAAGCACAACAGGAGAGAGAGTGATTTTTGAAAGGTGATGAGTAATCTGAACTGGCTGGACTTGGGGACAGCAGGCATTTATATTAGAATGAGTATCTATATTACAGAGGCATCTCCATTAAAGGGGGGGCATTGAGGTGCGGTGAACAGGTGTCATTTTCCTTCCCCCACTTACACACATCACTTTCGACTAGCTACAGGGAGCTATGGGTGCAGCTTAGTGGCAGGGTGAAGCCATACAACTGGAAGGCAGGTATGCTCGCTCTCTTGCTTCTGTGACTCAACTTGCTCCCAGAGACTTGGGGAACTTGGAAGGAGATGTGTGGAGGAGAGACATGTACAGACATCAGGAAGAAATATTGGTGAGTGACACTTGAGGAGGCTGATAATGACAGTCATAATCTTGATTTCAGTTTTTGTGTCTTTCTTTTAGTCCCACATGAGCCTGGTACTTTTTGCTTGTTCCCCATCAGAAGGTCACTCACTCAGACTTGTGGCAACCTTTTGGGGCTCAGCAGTCCAACTTTGGGGCAACCCTGTTTGGTTAGGCCTTTGACCATGAGGGCCTGAGTAATTTTGGGTGGTTTATTGGGAAACTATTATTAGGAACTTTCTTACAAATTCTCTATGCACACTAATTTTATTAAAGATCTTTTAAACTAAGAGTCAGCTTTGCCTTTGTGAGTGATGGCCAGATCCCTTTAGAGTGTATAAGTTTGGGGGCCCCTGGGTTGTGTTTGGACTAATAATATTTCTAGGGCTCCATAGTGATATGTGCTGGCTGGTGACTTCTGTAGTGGGCAGGCCTGCCTTGGATAAACTTGTACTTAGCTACTTACTGTAGTCCATTATCTACGTAGATACATTTTTCTATTTTCCCTTTGTATCATATTAATTTGTTTCAGTGACTTAGAGCTCCTGAAGGGTGACCTGATTTTTCTGGGTTTGAAGCTCTAGGTAATGGAGAGTCTAACAGAAATTAAATTCTCAAAGAATGACTTCTATAGATGAAGCACACAGTCCTGATCTTGGACCTGACCTTATGTTTGGAAGTGCAGATGTGAACTTGGGTGTGTTGAGAAAAAGGAAGGTTTAAAATTCTTAGTCTGACTCAGTTCTGACTCAGGAAACAGTGATTTCCCCAATTTCTTCTAGTAAAGCAAATGTGACTAAAAAGTAAGAAATATTCCTTGCATGCCCATATTTAGGCACCATATGAAGCACTTCCAGAAAAAGAATTGGCGCAGAGAAAGTTACTTGGCACCGCTGAAACAAAATTCATTAAAAATATTTAATATTTTTAATCATGGCTGAAATGTATTTTTCTATTAAAATTGGTATTAATCCTTGTCTATTTAAAAATGTTCCACTTTAATGTCATATACCTGATTTCCTTTTCTTTTTTTCTTGTTCAGTAATAATTTTTTTTTTTGCTTCCAGTATCTTATGATGCTTGGATATTCTCAAAATCTTGCTGGCAGGGAGAGACTGCCCCCCACTCCCCTACCAGGGCTGGACAATTCTAGAGAAAGAAAAAAGCTTGGCAACATATGAAAGGGTGTCTTTCATATTCAGATGAATTAATACTGACTTTACACCATAACTAGCACCCTTTATTTACTCTCACTGGACAAGCCAGTATTTCCCTTGCCCTAAATCATCTCAGGGCGAGGTATAGCTAGAGACTGCTTCTTTAGCCCCCAAACCTGCCAGAATTATTCAAACTTGCCAAATTTAAATTGTTTCTCCTTTTCTGCCTCACCTTCCCTTCCCTTGAAAACCCCAATAAAATCTCTGACCCAAGTTTTCCCTTCATTCGTGCCTCCTGACCAAACCATGTGGCCCAGTGTGGCATGGCAGTCCCCCTTCTCCAAAAAATGTAAATAACACATTTTTCCTTCAATAGCATCAGCTTCTCTGTGTTTTCACTCAGTTACCTCCATAAATTTAAATCCCAAGAGTATAAATGAGACACATAATCTTCTCTGTGTCAGTTATTTTTATAATTCAGTTATTTTGGATACATATCCTTGCCTGAAGGTGAATATAGAAACCAGGTTAAAAGGTAAGTTGCAGGTTTTCAAATTTTGCTTGCACAGTGCAATGATGTCCTTCAGGGAACCAGGGTTGTGAGCAATGAGGAGAAAGTTAATAAACACTATTTAAACTTTCTCATAAAGTCCTTTATAGAAGGTATTAAAATACTGGAAAGCAGACTCGATGAAGCCTGTTTTCATTCCCCGGTCAGAGAGCTAACCCCCATGGTGCAACAGACCGCTCCTGTCTCCCCCGCTGCTCCCCTCTGCAGTGTATTTCAGTAAGTCTGTCTTTGCTCTCCACTCTGTTTCTGGTGAATCCTCTCAATCCCCTTCGGCTTCCTAACCTCTGGCTTACACCCCAGTTCTTCTATACACACCAAAAATCAAAAACCAAAAAAACAAAAACAGACTCAAAAAGGAAAATGGCTTGCTCAAGATCACTCAGTTAGGTATAGGTTAGGTTTGAACTTAGTCATCACTCCTGCTCTTATCACTACAGTACATTCTCTCCTCAGAGGGACCAGTGTCATGCATGAAAGAGTTAATCTAAACATTCTTGGAGCAAATTTTCTATTCTGGTCTGGATGCCTGATGCATACCACATTTTTAGAAATAGTGTTCATGGACCAAGAATTTGGGGGAAAAGCACACATTTTATTTAACTATGAGCGGCATTTTAGGTGACTTGGAGTCATGCAGAAAACAATGACAGACAAGAGCCGAGAATTGGTTACACATGTCAGGAGAGGAAGCGACGTAGGCTGCAGAGATCTAGTATGAATACTAGTGATTTTTGTAAGAATCTGTTGAGAGGAGAGGGAATTAAACAGCTGCCAAAGCAAGTTGAAAAGAAAAGGGAGTGACAAGCGTCAGCATTTTTACAGCAATTTAAGACTCTATGATCTAATTTATTAATTTTCTCATCTACTATATTAATGCTATAACTCAGTCTGCACTTATGAATTTTTCATGAAAAACAGAGGTTCTGATACTTTAGAATTAAGAAATATAATTTGGGGTTACCTAGGCAATGAATGAAATAAAAGGAATAGAATATAACAATAGAACACTTAGCATCACAGCTGCTGGATAATAATGAATCATGTAAAGATTTTTCTTTTGTGATAAAATATTTTACATCAACACATTTTTCACATAGACAAATGAGTAGAGAGGAAAAGGGTGGTTATGAATAATAAAATACATGAAAAATGAAGAAAACTAGTGATTCCAGGAGGTGACATTGTATAAACAAAAGGGTGAAAATTGGGCCAAGAAGAATAAATAATTGGAAGTCTGGGATTAAATGGGAAAAAATTGATCCTTATGAGTGATTATTAAAATTATTTTTGCATTAGTATATTAATAATGTCTTAATAGATTCTGATTATACTCACTGAGAACCTTTTTGGTCCTTCAGATCCTTTCATGTTATACAATTTCATGAAGTTTAAACTAAAGCAAAAATGGATTCTTAATACTTTTTGAGCTTTAAATTGAATAGAAATTTAGAAAAGACTAAATGTCATAATGTAGATTTAGCAGAAAGATTTTCCATGTTTTCCCAGCTACAGCTCTGTTAAACTCTGGTTGTAGATTACTCGAAAGTATCAGATATCACTGAAAAAAAGACATTTATTCTTGTATTGAATGAAGTAGTGGAAACTGGAACGGTGACTCATTTTTTTCTAAACAGGAGCTATTTCAGTTCCCTTTTATTTGTTTATCATTTACTATAATGCCAGGATATAGTTTGACTTCTAGATGTTTATTTAGTTCTTAGGAATAGTTTATTGTAGAACATATTTTGTTGACTAATGTTTTGAAAATGAGTGAAAAAATTAGGGTTTTAAAAATGTATGGTAAAAAATAAACAGGGAGGAAGGTGCAGGAGGAATAGAGAGAGGTGAGTCAGTTGGTAGTTAGCTTCGAGGAGTCTCTTAGAATTAAATCGGTTCTCTCTGAAGTACCAAGGGTAAGACAATGACAACATAATTAGAGCTTAGCAATAAGAATGGGTTCTAAATTTGGTGTTTGCCAAGAGACTCCTTCTTCCCTTGGGCTCAATCTAATTTCCTTGTGGAAAAATAGCCATCAGGTACTTTTTGAAATGATCTACACTCTTTACTTTTTTCTTACTTTTCAGAGTGGAGAACTAGTGGATTCTGAAGGAAAAGAAAATCTAAGATATGTGAGATAATTTCCTCCCAAAATATGGAGTGCAAATATAAAAATTTAAAAGATTTTCTTTTGCTTATAAAATTTTCTGTTTTTCTGCCATCTTTTCCTTCCCTTGTTTTTCACTTCACTGAGGGCATTCAATAAAAAAAAATAAAAAGAACAAAATACCTTTTTGCAATGTAGCAATCTTAGTCTTCTAAAAAGATATATAGAGAGAATATTAGGTCAGGTTATTTTTATTATTGAGCTGTTAAAGTACTTTATTTATTTTGGAAATTAATTCCTTAACAGAAGAATGATTTGCAAATATTTTCTCCTATTCTCTAGGTTTCCTTTTCATTTTGTTGTTTTCTTTTCTATGCAGAAAGAAACTTTTATTAATAGTTTTAGTTCCATTATATAATTTTTCTTTGGTTGTCTGCACTTTTGGAAAAAGTACATATTAAAGAAAAGTACATATTAAAGAAAAAATGTGCAGATAAACTCACACCATTTGCAGCAACATGGACAAAGCTAGAAGGGATATTGTTAAATGATATTGTTACAGAGCAGCCTGATATAAATGAGGTGTCTGACTGTGGGTCCTCACCCGTGAGCTTAAAAGGGACTTATAATAAGACTGAACTTCAGGCACACACAATAAAATTAATAAAGGGTTTATTTACAAAAGGAAGGGAAAAAGAAAGAATAAATTGGTGAATGTGTCCTACCAGTTTCACCAAGCTGGAAACCCAATGATGCACTAAAACCTGGCGAATAGCCAAGAGAGCCCCAAAGCCCACATGTCTGGTTATAGACCAAACCTGGCTGCTTAACTACACCCTCAGTTCCTAGCAATCCTCCCTTCAGTGATGATGACATTATGGGATTTGTAGTCCTTGGTCTCTTTGATCTCTTTTGTCTGAGGTGGGGGTGGGGTCCATAAAAACCTATCTGGAGTTTGTTTAGGCAGTCCTTTCTCCCGCAACAATATAAGTAAGAAGGAAAAAGATCAATATAGAGTAGTGTCATTAGTATGTAGAGTAGAAGGGTTAGATAAATGCAAACTTAACAACCTTTGAAAGCTCAGTATAGAACTGAAGCATCCAAAGGGGGAAGAAGTTGGGGAGGGTTAAGAACAAATAGGGAAGGAAACACAATGGCTATGGTGGTGGGCTGTGAGTAAATTGGTGGTGGGGGTACTATGGTAGCAATACCTGGCGGAGGTGGGTATCCTAATACTACTGAAGCAGGAAGTTGCTAAGTCTGCTGCTTGGATTCTGCTGCTTGCTGGGGTGGAAAGTTGCTGGGAAAGTTCTGGTGTTGTACCGCTTGTCCACAGTAATAGCTATGGCTATCTTGACACCCTTCCCAAACAATACATCTCTGATAAATGGGGTGACAGGCTTCCTCATACAAGCTGTATAAAACCTTGCCATTCCTGTTATTCAGGGCTCAAAATTTTGGGAGCTATTCCACTGGGCCCACCGGTGTGACTATTAAATCTCTCTTTCACCACCTTTCTGAGTGCCATCTGATTTCTCTGGAAAGTTGCTGTAACACTACCTCAATTAAAAATAAATAATTTAGAAAAAAGGTGCAGTAGCTATAGAAAACAATATAGTGAGTCATTAAAAAATTGACAATAGAACTACCGTATGATCAACAATCTTCTGGCTATATCCCAAAGAATTGAAATCCGGATTTTGAAGAAATATCTGCATTCTCATGTTCATTTCAGCATTACCCATAATAGCTAAGGTATGGAACAACCTAAGTGTCCCTTGACAAAAGAATGAATTAAAAAAATGTAGTATAGAAATATAGTGGAACATTATTCAGCCTTAAATGAAAGAAGTCCTGCCATTCGTGACATCATACATGAGCTTGAGGACATAATGCTAAGTGAAATAAGCCACTCATAGAAGGACAAATACTTTGTGATTCCATATATTTAAAACAGTCAAAGTCATAAACAAAAAGTGGAATGTGGTTGCCAGGGACTAGCTGGTGTGAGAAATGGGGAGTTGTTGTTCAATGGATATAAAATTTTAGTTATGCTAGATAAATAAATTCTAGAGGTCTGTCATGTAATGTGATGACAATCATAACAATATGGTACTATATATTTAAAAATTTGTTTAACCAATAGATCTCATGTTAAGTTTTCTTGAAACATATACACACAAGGCCAAACAAAAGCAATGGACACAAGGAACTTTTGGAGGTGATGCATGTATTGATTCTGGATTGTGGTGATGGTATCATGGATGTTTGCATATGCCTAAATTCATCAAACTGTACACTAAATATATGCACTTTCTTGTATTTCAATTATACCTCAATAAAACTATTAGAATATGAAAATTTTAGAACTTCTAGAAAAGCACAAAGAACTCACATTTAGCCATTACCCAGTATTTTTAAATATTAACATTTTGTCATGTTTTCCTTTCTTTTATTAAAAAGTCATATTACAGTTGAAGACTCCTAGCTAGATCCTTTTGTAATTTCATCTTCTCTCTGCAAAGATAAGGCCAACTTTCCTGAATTTTATGTTTTAAGTACTCATATGGGAATTTTATAGACAAAGACACTCCTATACGTGATGTCATTGGGTTTACAAATTGGTAAACTACCGAGTTGAGCAAGTCAGCCATAATGCATAAAGGTGGAGATACAGATCCTTAAGAAGATATTTCATATCAAATTTAAGCTCAGAGAAAATCCTACCAATATCTGCAGTGAAACGTACATTTCATGGCAAAATTATTGGAAATAACAAAAAGGATTTTACTTTTACATTCTGTGTTAAAAATATGTCAGATTTACTCTCCATTGTGAATTCATGTGACATGAAAATAGAGAAAAAAAGTAAAAAAGTGTGGAAAAGAAAACAAATATTGAGACATAAACAAGTTGCTAGGTCATATTTTTGAGGTTTTATTCCATTACTTTGATGAGTAGTGATGATAACCATCCAACTCAAAATGTGATTCATAGACCAGAGTAAAGAAGGCTCCAGAGAATGTGTTGTAGAAAGCTGACTCTCAGGCCCTACTCCAGCTTTACTGGATTAGCATTTGTGTTTTCCCAAAAACACTTGGTGAATTGTATGCATAATAAAGTTTGGAAGCACAGATCAGAGCAGGTTCCCTCAACTTCTGTGTCCTCAGCAGGCCGATGGGCCATGATGAGCTCTGGGATGAATACAAATACACTATGACTAATAATGAATTAAGTGCACAATTATTGGAAATAATTTAAAGAACAGCAAATTTCAAGTACGTCATCCAGGACCATCATTCAAACATGTGCACTTTCTCACTGGGAGCATAGCATTGAGATTGTTCTCTAGAGATAAGAAATCCATCACCCCATTGCACATTATTAGGATGCTGTGGGGAGAACCATGTGCTTTGTGATAACTGGAGGGTAAGTTGGTGACTGTAATAGAGCATCTCATGGAACAGAGAACCCAGTGGTAATGATTATCTGCTCTCAGAGATGA
Source organism: Scalopus aquaticus (assembly GCA_004024925.1). NCBI lineage: Eukaryota > Metazoa > Chordata > Mammalia > Eulipotyphla > Talpidae > Scalopus > Scalopus aquaticus. Next base: position 40,407 of record PVIJ01003451.1, read on the forward strand.
CCATTCACTCATTGAACAAATAGTCATTCCTCCCATATATATACCTCTCCACTTCTGCTAGATCCAGGGTACAGTGCTGAATAACACCCTCACTGCCCCTGCCTAACACATCTTACAGCTTCTTAGGGAAGTCAGATATTTAACAAGCATGATAGTCCAATAAATCGTATGAGAAGAGTCATGAGTCCTATGAAGATACTTGGTTAGGTAGATGGGCAGTTAGAGTGTAGACAGGTAGATCGATAATAGACAGTTAATAGTTGTTTGACGGAAGAATGATATGTGAAGATAGAGAACAAGAACATATAGCAGAGGTATCTATTGGAATCTTCTATATCCAGACCTTGGAATCACTTGAATCACTTGAAATGTTGGATAGAAGAGAAATCTTTTTTTTAAAATATATATTTTTATTGTTATTTATGTCTTTTACATTTTGCATTTTCCTTGGGTAGCCCACCACCAATTCACCCGTGATCCATCTCCATGGTCCCTTGTGTTCTTTTCTATTCCATTTTGTGCCCTTTTCTTCCCCTCTCCCTGCCTCCCCCCCCCCCCCCCGCTGATTGTCTCTCTCCGAAGAGAAATCTTAACAGTCCATATGGAATTCTTTGAATATGCAGATGCAAAGAGAAATAAGACAGCCATACTTTGGGACATTGAGTTTAAATATCAACCATACAAGACATATCAGATTTAAAACATTGATATTTATTATGATTAGATAAATATAAAAATCCAGAAGAAAAGATTTGTGAACTGGCACTAGGAAACCTTGATTTAAATATTATCCAGATTTGTCAAGACTTAGTTTCCATGTCTTTTAGTTATAGTTTGATTATTAATTGAACCTTGTGCTTTTTCCATGGTACATAGAGCTGTAACTAGTTTCTCTCTCTCTTTGTCTCTCCCCACCCCTTTTTCATCTCATAGGGGATTCTCAGATTCTTTTTATAGAAGAACTGTGGGGGCGTCCCTGGTGTCACAGGGGTTAAAGTCTCAGTGCTATCAAGTTATCACCAGCCACTGCCACTGTGGCATGAGTTCAATCCCTGGCCAGGGAGTTAGCCCACATGGCGTAGCAGACCTCTCCTGTCTCACTCGCTGCTACCCTTAGCAGTGCATTTCAGTGGATCTGCCTGTTCTATTCCCCACTCTGTCTCTGGTGAATCCACTCCCCACCCCCACCTCTGGCCTACACCCCAATTCTTGCATGCATAAGTAAATAAAATAAATCTTTTTTTAAAAGAAGAAATGTGGAGATATAAGGTAGTTTTCTAGCATGATCTCTACAATCTATTGCTGCTATTTGTCCAGCATGTCACTGTGGTAGCTACAAGGGCCAAGGGAACCACTCAGGCTTCTGTGCTGGTAATTAAGGTTTGGATTAATAATGTAATAATAACAGATAAGAAAAGTAGACTGTCAGGAAATTTTATATTTATATATATACACATATGTAATCTATTATATAATGTATGTGAGAATGGAAGGATTCCCTGATGCTGCTGTCAGGAAGCAGAGATGACTCCTATCTGGTAGGACTGAAGACTGGAGACTTCATAGGAATATATGCATCTCGTCTGTGCATACATCTAACCATATGAACCACACCTCTAAACTATTTAAACCCTTCAGTTTTGTATGTAATCTAAGGATTAGGGAGAGGACTAAGTTGATGAAATTTTAGTTTTCATCACTATGTAGAGGGAGAACTCAAGTATAGTTGAGTTAAAGGAAAAATGTTTTTTTTCGCCCAATCAAAATTTTTGCCTATAGTTTATGCTCACACATAGCTTTCTCAATGTTTATGTGGAGTTGAGATTTGAAGATGAAGATGATTTGAAGGGAGGAAGAGAATTGTCTTCTTTCTCCTCACTCTTTTTACCTGGGCATTGGGTTATCTATGATGGATGGATACATTTCTGTTTTTCCAGTATATTGTCATCTTTTCCAAATTTTTCCATATTTCTTTACTTCACTACTTGCCAATGGGATTAGACACCAAGAAGACAAACCAAAGTCCATATTTGCCCTAGGACACCCTTACCCCCATTTCTCACAAAATTCTGCAGGTTTCAGGGATTACATCAGCTCCCAAACCCACTTAGCTTCCTTTCCAAGTTATTCTGGAAGTGAGGATGCAAAATCTTTATAACTTAGTGAACAAACACCAAACATGCATAGTGAGGAATGAAGAGAGGAAATATAGATAAAGATGAGAAAAGGTAAGAATTTAGTTGGATAGAAGCAAGAAAGGAGATGTGGAGATGTGGCCACTGATTTTCATGTTGAAAAAGTACGCAGTCTGATTATTATTTTTTCCTTTGCCAGGGAGAGTATATCTTTTCCTATGATAATGCTGAGTAAAGTATATGCTTTATGCAGATGTTTTGGTTATGGACCCTGGAGCAATTGGGAGCAATGTTTAACTCTCTGGGAACCTGGGAATTGTCTTTTTTAAAGCATTTTTCCTTTTTTTTTGAGGGAGTTGCTGACACGTGGATCCCTCATTTTGCTGCTCCCTCCTGCCTTGCCGGCTGCTCAGCCACGCTTTGTCAGACAGCAGCACAAGGGCGCCACTCCTCTACTCAAGGTAACAGAAGTAATTACTCTGATAACCGCGAGAAACTGTCTCCTCTGAATGCCCCACACTCCAGTTCCAAGGTACTGTCATTTTTTATTGTTGAAGGAAGCCCTTAGGTGAGTGACCCTTTTTCTTCTCTCCAGTGAAGTTTGCCATACATGTTCACCATGGCAACTAGCTGCCATTCTCCCAGTGTATTACTGGGCATCTGATGCGGCGTGGCCATGCCCTGCTGGCGGGGACCTGTTGACAGCCTGCCACATCACTGGTATCACAGAGGAAATCAGCCTCTGTTTGTTTGTGTCTAAAGTCAGTGCTTGTCTAGAAACCAAAACCACAGCACCACTTAGAACAATTTAGAGTGGTCAATGGCAAACACTGGGGAGACTGCGGGTAAGGAGAAGTGTGAGTTATGCTAGATCCCTGGCTGCAGCTTTTGTCTGCGTGAAGAAGCCAACTCAGCACTTATCTGCACTGCACTGCTTCAAGCTACTGTGTCGAGTTTCTCACTTAGGGAGCAATAAAATAGACAAGGCAGGAACATAGAGCTTAGAATGGTGGGAGGGAAGAAGAAAGTCTCCATAGAATAGAGATAGTCTGCTCATCTCTGCTTCCCCATTGCTCACTCCTAACAGGTTGTTGGTGTCCATTAAGTATGTGTTGAATGAAATGAATAAATATTTTGGGTGAAATGCTGATTGAACTATAGTTCCTTTCATAATTAAGTTATTGTCAGTAAGACTGTAAACATATTGCCTACTTTTTGTCATCTGTTCTACTGTTGTTTTAAAGTCCAAATTGTCTAACAATCTTACCAAGAAATGATGGTCAAGCAAAAAAAAATCAGCTTGAAAAAAATAGCTGTGGATTAAGTCAATCTGTAGATGTCTTTTATTATTTCTAAGAGCATGATCTCAGGTTTCAGAAAAGTAAAACGGGCAAAATAAATTAACCCTCCCTCTCTTCTGCTAGGGAAGAACATAAGGTGTGAGAGAATCCATCTGGGGACTGCACTATGATGTGATGGCTCACACAGGTGTCTTTAGGATGTTTACTTGATGTTTTGGTAAAAGATTATTATCATCAATTAATCACAAATGTAAATCAAAACCACAATGATATACACCCTCACACCCCGGAGAATCGCCCATATTAGAAAAACCAGAAACAACAAGCGTTGGCAAGGATGTGGAGAGAAAGGAAACCTCATACAACGTGGGTAGGAATGTAGACCGGTCCAGACCTTATGAAAAACAGTATGGAGGCTTATTGAACTATTAAATAATTATAACACACAGTTCATTAATTGCATTCCTAGGCATTTACCTGAAGAATGTAAAAATACTAATTAGAAGGGACATGTGCATTTCTATGTTTATTGTAGTACTATTTACAGTAGTTAAATTATGAAAACAACCTGAGTACCCAATAATATATGAGTGGATAAAGATGTGGTACAAGGGAATACAAGGGAATAATACTCAACTAATAAAAATAGATGAAATCTTGTCATTTATGACAACATGAATGGAACTGGAAGATATTATGCTAAGTCATAAGGAGAAAGATGAGTATTGATGATCTCACTAATGCATGGAATACAGAGAAACAAAACAAAGAAACAGACAAAGCTAGAGCAAAATAAACCCTAGAAATCTGACTGCAGAATTGTGCAGGGATAACGGTGGTGAACAAAGGTGGCCAACGGATGATGGTGGGGGACTATGGGTGTTTTGGTGGTGGGTGTGGTGACAAACATGTGACAAAGTGTGACTCTGTACCCATGAATCATATATAGTATTATACAGCAAGATACCTAAATAAAAAGTAATGCAGTAAAAAGATTGTTGAAACTTCTATTGACTTTCATGATCAGGGATCCTGGTAACCCCTTTCACCTGCTCCTGAGTTACCAGGCAGAGGATGCCAGCGAGCAAACAACGCCTCAAAGGTATAGGACCCATTCCATAACCGTCTCCTCAGATGGGCTGATGATGTTCCGTGATCCATCCCTCAAAGTTAAAAGGAGATTCCCTGTATGTTCTGGCATATAGAAACTCACCTTCCACCCTCTCTGCTAAAGACTACGAGGTTTTAGGGACTGGTGTGATCCTGCAAGTCAGAATTCTTACTGCTTATTATCAGGGAGCTAAAACTGGAAGAAAGCATGATTCTGTTTTTCATCTGAATTATACCCTTATATGACATTCCTAAATGAGAACTTCAAATATCCCAAAATATAATGAGAAGATAAAATTAGAAAAACAAAAACCTATTTCTTCAAGCTGTTAGAATTTCATTAGGCAAATTTCTGTTTATAATAGACTTCATTTTTGTGTATTTGTATATATATGGATATGGCTTTATTTTTCAGATCATTTTAATACAGTGTTTAGTGTACATTAAAGCCAGTCCATTTATTTGCTTGAATTTCATGTTTTTGTTTTCTTAGTCTGAAGCCACCTCTGTTAAATGTATTGCATAACTATGTGTGGTATTGCTTGGATACTCCAGATTCAGTTGACAGGCCCTTATCGACTTGTTATCCAGACTATACAATGAAAGTATGAGATCAGTCTGTTATCTGAGTCTAGTTTCTTTTTGCTATTAATCTTCTTTTGTGCGCAATTGATGTTTCTTAACAACAATATTACGTTAACTTCTTACTCAGGGTCATTTCTCAAGGTGAACTGGATTCACTTTCATCTTCTACATTTTTTCATAAGCTTATTTTATTAATTATAATCCCTGTGGATTAAAGCTTATTTTGGGTGTTGCACCAACCTGCACTAACTTGCAGTTAATGCCTATTGTTAAACTCTGGCATTTCACTTAATGCCTGTCATGTGATCACTTAGTTCACGGAAAGGGCTCTTTTCATAATACCACTAAGTATGCTTTTTAATTGTATGGGATAGACTCCAGTGTTTGCAAATTTATTTCTCATTCCTAAGTATCTTAAATTTAATTTAGTCAGTAACTAAGTAAAACAGTGTTGATGGGTTATCTCTCAAAATTAATTTGATGAAATTTCATTTAGCAGAGTTAGTGATCCAATCAGTGTAATAAATAGGTTTCCCATTTGTTTTGAGTTCTTTTTTGCAATATTAAAATGCTTGATAGTTCATTACAACTCACAGGCCAAGAAAGAGCATTAGGGAACTTGAAGGGTCTGCTTTTTAACTTGAGGAGAAATTGTGATGAGTAGAATTCACATAGTGTGGACATAGTTGCTCACTGTAGCTTGACTCACTATACCACCTTTGGTGCCTTTCAGGTTGAGAAGTTTCAGCCTACAAATACATGGCATGTCATCTGCTCTCTGTGCTCCAGTGATGTCACCCTGCAGTCAGGCAGGATGGGAGTCCCACGTGAGAGAGGAACTCCCTCTATCATTACATGCAACCCACACACCAGTTTTTTGCCATCTGAACTATGGTTGGATCTTTTAGAGAGTGGGATGAGAATGTCCAAGCATCAAGGAAATCTAAGTCACATACTTATAATCTTTATATGAATTATTGAGTATAGGCTCAAAAAATGTTTAGGATAGCAAATATATTTTACTAATAAATGGCATTTAAAATATTTTTTTCTGATTCTAGTAACAGAAAATAATTTCAAACATTTATTTATTTATGCATACAAGAACTGAGGTGTAGGCCAGAGGTATGGGGGGCTGAGAGGATTCACTAAAGACAGAGTGGGGAGCAGAACAGGCAGATCCACTGATGTATGCTGCTGAGGGGAGCAGTGGGCGAGGTAGGAGAGGTCTGCTGTGCCATGTGGGAAGCTCCCTGGCCGGGAATCAAACTCGTGCTGCAGTGGCTGTGATAGCTTCATAGAGCTGAGACTTAATCCCTTGTGCCACAAGGGCGGCCCCAGAATGATAAAATTTTTATTTGAAAGTTAAAGGTAATGATAATAGAACATTAGATAGAAAAATTAAGATTATGTTTATAACAGTGATTTGTAAACTTTAAAGTGATGAACAAATCATAGCTACTATTATTATTTAGTCTATTTTGTTTCATGATAGTCTGCGTGCATTCACAACTCACTGAATGACCTTAAACCCAAGGGCAATAGTCTCTATTTTATTTTCAATGTAATTGGATTTTCCCAAGAGCAAGATGGTATAGTTACTTTGTATGTTAATAAAGTTCAAGGCTTCAAATCCCTTATGTATTACATGCAAGAGAATGAAATTTCTTCAGAAAATTCATAGTCATGATAAAATATCTTTTGAATAACTAGATAGTTACATTATGGAAACTTCATTGCTTTTAAATTGTTCAACTAGAACTCTTACTTTACAAATGGTATCTTCCCTTCCTGCTAGTGTAAATATTGGGTGCTACCAAATTAAATACTTCATTTTATAGAAAATTATCAATTGACTTTTTTAAGAAATATTTTTAATGGAAGATTGCAAAGTAACACAAAAGTTTATATATGAGAACAATGAACACCAATATGTCTCATTTTGCTCCAATGACTTGATAACATGAGGTCAGAATTTCAAGAGGGTAAGACTATAAAATCTCAGGTCATTTTTTATTGGTGTGATTCAGGTGTACTTGCACACTTGCACGTATATTGTTATAGATCCATATAGATATCTGTATTTATATATCAGAAGTAATAATCATAAAACATGAAAGTAGGGTCTGGTTCTTATATATCCAGCTTGGGCTAGGCATCTTGGGAAAAACATCTGTTCTCTTTGAATTCCTGTCTGTATAGTAGCTTCTGGTCTCCTTTTTGATCCTGCCCTATATCTGGTTTCTCTGCAGTAGCAGACATAATACTATCACTCCTATGATTATGTTACATTATATAGCAGAAGGAGTTTCGTAGATATAATGACACTCCCTAATAGGCTGACTTTGAACTAACCAAAAGGGAGGCTATTTGGGTGATCTTGATCTAATCAAGTGAGTCCTTAAAGAGATAATAAGATTCAAAGTGAAGGAGATTCTTATGCAGGCTTTGTTGGAGCACAGTTCTATGTTGTAGAGAGGACCAAGTTGTAGTGAACAATGGGGAGCCTCCAGAAGTTCAGAAGTCCCCAGTGGAGATCCAGAAGTAAATAAGAACCTCAGTTCTAACACCCAGAAGGAACTGAATGTCTCAGTTTACATGTGTTTGGAGGAAAATCCTGAGTTGTAGAGGGGTCCACAGTTCCAGTCATCACCTGGATTTCAAACCTGCTGAGATCCTGAACAGACAACTCAATCATGACCATTCCCAATTGTCTAAAACTAGAAGATAGTAAGTAGGCAGTGTTACAAGGTGCTGAGTTTGTGGTAATCTGCATACAGCAGTAGAAAACTAATTCATCTATGCATATATAGTTTGTGAATTTTGAATCTAATAGTATTTGACATCAATATGAAACTGAAAGTAAATTTTTGGGTACATGTAACTTAATCTTGTTTAATCATGATTGAGAAGTTTAATAATGATTATTCCATGATTAACCAAGTTCTCTAAATTAAAATTAAGCCAGAAATCTGAAGCCAGCTACATTTGTGTTATTTTTCACAAATTCTGGCATCTCTTGAAAAGTAATTTTAGATAATTAATTTAAGCAACTTTCGTTAAAAGCTTTTGTTCCAAAAATGTGTGGAAGAAACTTCATAGACCATATGTCTTATGTTTGCCAAATACTGAAGTATATTTCTGAGCTATCTAGCTTGCTGAATAGTGAGCATTTAAGAATATTTTATATATTAGAAAAATTCCTTTTGCAACACACATTTTTTGTACTAAGTTTGTGTGAATCAGAATCAATGGAAGCCTAAAAAGGATAAGATTTACATCTCTTCATGAAGGGTGAATAGCACTGATCTAGTTCAACCTAGATTACAGAAAATTTCTGAGGCATTGAAATCAGTAGACTAATCAATGTATGACCCTGTAATAAAATTAATTCCTACACTTCTGTTGACATTTTGCCTTCAAAGCTTTTTATTTTGCCATATGCAGCTTGCTATTAGTTCATATATATGTTTCATGCTATTGCGATTGTTGAATTCTTCAAACAAATTGCTGTGCTATGTTTAATATGTCACATGCAGAGGAAGACCATATCATAACACAACTTTTAGTAAGTTTAACTTTTTAGTTCATTCAGAAGAGGAAAGTTATGGAAATGTAAAGAAAGACCTTCTATTCTAACCTATGCTGCTATGACTTTACTTTGAAATTTTTGTTTTTCTAAAAACTCTTAACTTAGCAGTGGATCATAAATAGTATTTCACCTTCATCATGCCATATCCTTCTACCTCTTTTGTGAATCTCCCTCTGTTAAAAGATCCATACATTCAGCAACCTTCAAAATGATTTTACCCCTTTTCAAACATCAATGGAAATGTCTGAAATATCAGAAGAGGAAGAAAATTACTACATCAGTAGGGATAGGATTGTGTACACTTGAGCTTGACAATATGACAGTTGATTCACTGTGATGTTTTTATGCATCAGGAGAATTGCAGTGGTTCGAATATTTTTAAATATCTGTTGTTTTCAGTTAACAATAGAAGTGTGTTTTTGAAAGAATATTTTTTATTTGCTTCCATTGTCTTTGTCTTCTACTCTTAAGCAACACATGAAATACTGATTTATAATTTTATAATCAGCAAAGGTCTTTAAGGGAAATTGATTAAGCATTTCTTCCCTTCCTCTTCCCTAAAGCCACTTTCTCTCCAAAAGCTCTCAGAAATGGAATATTTATTGAAGCTGCCAGTGGGTTCCATTAGTTGGACTGCACCTTGTGGTTTACTAATGAGGTTAGGCTGTATTTGCTGTCATTAACAATGATTTGAAAGAATGCTTTAATTATCTCTTTGCATTGATCTGGGTTGCTTTTCTTATGGCTTTAGCAGTAACTGTGTTGTACAATATCTTTCGTCTGGAGTTTTTCTGTATTGCTTGACATTTTGTTGTTAACAGTCATTCTACTTTAGCAGAAAAATAAGCAAATTAGCTTTCTGCTTGTCATTTAGGGGACGATGATTCATAGATCTTTACATTTAGTTAAATTCTTACTTCCTCCAACATGATGCAGGTAGACACTCAGGTAGTGTAGAGGTTATTAAACTTCTCTTTTGAAGATAAAACAAGTCTTGGAGCATACAAAGTATGATCACATTAATGATCATACCTGGATCATTACTAAGTCTAGTAATGACAATGTTCCTCCTTTTACGTGGAATTTAAGCTACTTCCTTTTATATCTTATTTCATGAAGCCTGATATTTAGTCGTGTGAATCCATTTTTTAACTGTTAAATGCTGAGTCAATGTCTATACTTGCAGGTTTTCCTCCTTTTTTGCTTATTTGTTTCTAACTCAACCATAAGAGGTAAAATCATTTAAATACCCCCAGAGTCACTCACTGCAGTGCACTCACTTTCACATTTTAGTGAAATGACTTCAGTAGAGCACATATTTCATTAATTTTCATTAGCGATTGTATCTTTTATTATGCAGTAAAAGGCATGTGGGCTCTGGAATAGATAGAACAGAATCAGAAAACACCATTCACTCTTGCTCATTTACCTTGAGTAGGTACTTGAATTTGCTGAACTTTGATCTCTTGTCTATAAAACCTACATCATATTATCTACCTCTAAGACTTCTTAAAAAGTTTAAATATGATTACCATAAGTAAAATATATATAATGCAGCATATGTATAATATGTGTGTATATAAATATATGATAATGTAAAACATTGTTCACAATTCAAGGTAGGCCTGCAGAAGTGTACGGCCTTTAAAAGCAGGCTCTTTTCACTTTCCTACACTTTAATAGAAACAGTAACAAACAAGTGTACAAAATGCACATGTCAGTGGTGAATTCTCACCTACTTTAGCTCTTGATAGAATAATTGCAAAAAATTATAATTTGGTGTGTTTTATATTAGTATTCACAAATTTATTATGACAAAGGATTTATTTATAGCATGAGGCTTTTCTCTAGGATAAATTTAATGCTGAAGATGTGTGTGACTAAAACATTCCAATCTTCATAATCTCCCAAAAGACAGAGAATGAATTGCACTTATGTACTTATTTAAATTTTTCAAACAGCTGGAACGGAGCTGGCTTGATGAGAATTCCACTGAAAGTTCTACTGATGATCATTTATAATGAACTATGATTAATGGAGATGAAGGCATTTGGATGATGCATGTCAGTCCCAGACAATTAAACAGTGAATTCTGAACAAGTGACAAGTATAAGTTTTATTACATAGAGATACAGTCAATTTGTAGAATAACTAACTCCTTGTGTTTCTTGGTTAGCAATTATCTGTGCATTATACTATCTGGTATAGCCTTTAAAATGAACAAGAATTAAGAAATAATATGAGGACGTATCACCACAAGCATATATATGTAAGCAAAGGAAGATGTTTGAGGAGGAAGGATGAGTAGGTGAAAGATAAATTTCTCTTCTGAGGCAGTGAACTCAAGATGAAGGTGGTGGTACAGCAGGAGGGTGGGGGAGGAGGGCACGTGAAGTCTATTATTAAAGTGGTGGGTGGAAGTGATGTGAACACTCCTGTTAGCCAGACACAAGAGTGGAGGTGCTGGCTTCCATTCCCCACCTCACTTGACAAATCATTTCAATAATTTCTGCATTTGACAGAAGGCATTTTGAAAACATGCAAGCTGTGCCAAAGAATATTGGAATATAAAGAATTTATCCCCTCTGACCAGAAAACTAGAAAATGTCTTAAAGATAGCAACTTAGGAAAGCTAAGGAAACAGATGGTTTCAAGCTGTAATCAGCCAAAAGCTGCTGGTTCTTGTCCTCATGGTGATTTCAGAGTGTTATATGGTGACTAAAAAGCAAATTAAAGATTCATACCTTTGAAGGACATGCTAATTCAATGAATCTGGGTACAACTTCTTAAAATTCAGAAATATGGTTCTTTTGAGCTACTTTTTTTTAAAAAAAGGGATAAATATGAAAAGGAATGTCTACCAAGCCAAATTCAGGAATAACACTTTTATTAGGACAATGGAAGTCATGGAGCACCTATCACACTCAGAGTCAAGATTGATCTGAAGATTAACTAGATATTCAGGTAGCGACTTGCTCTGTGAAATTCTATTAGTAGAAACTTAGGCATAGATGTGGCAAGAGAAGCAAAATCAAAGAGAGGTCTGAAACAAATAGTTTTGAAGATAGAAGAAGAGTCCATTAACAAGAAATGCAGGTTACCTCTATAAACTGGAAAACATGAGAAAATGGATTTTCCTCCTTAACCTCCAGAAGTCATGAGGAACTACTGACACTTGACTTTAGCTCAGTAAGACCCGTCTAGGACTTCTGACCTTCAGAATCATAAGATTATCCATTTGTGTCATTTTATGCCATTAACTTTGTGGTAATTTGTTATAAGCAGTATCAGGAAGTATACATAACTGCTGTGAGGAGCAGTCTTTGAGCGATGATTTATCATGACTTTCATTTGGAAAATGTATGCTCTTTTGGCTAGTTATTCCTAGGGATTACAATAACAATGAATAAATATCCACTGAAAATTTTTAAATTTTTATGGTGGGTTTCCCTGGTGCCTTATCTGGTTTGGAATTTTGTGTAGTAACTTCCTAGAAGCAGGGAGGGTTCGCTGAAGATTCAAGAGAAAAGCAGATAACCACAATATGAATTTATTGGGGGAGAATCCACTTTACAATAACACTGGTCAACAAATTTTTACAAAAGTCATATTACTGAAATAAAATTAGTCATTTCCTATCAATTTGTATGTGCTCAACATGAATATGGCAGTCAAATTCTGATTTTGGCTCTAGTTTTTTTTGTAATCTGAAATAAATTGATGTTTATATCAGGAAATATGCCAATCACTGGTCAACAAATTTTTACAAAAGTCATGTTACTGAAATAAAATTATCATTTCTCATTGATTTGTATGTGCTCAACATGAATATGGCAGTCAAATTCTGATTTTGGCTCCAGTTTTTTTTTTGTAATCTGCAATAAATGGATGTTTACATCATGAAATGCATGCCAATAGTAATAGGCCTACAGTTAATACCTGTAAAAAATCAAGTCATAGACTACTTCTTAGATTTCTTTGCTTGTCTCTTGCACAGCTGTTCGGGAGCATCTCTGGGGAGTGTCCAGCAGTAGTCAGCCAGAATTGTAGTGGACCGTTTTCCCTGCTATCTTTGTTCCATTGATGTGATATCTTGATGAAAATGTTCGCCATGTACATCACTAACCATACCGCAGTTTTCAGGGAAGAAATCCAGATGGGAATGAAGGAAGTGGGTCTTTAGAAACATATTGCAGCCAAGTTTCTGATACTGCATCAGCATGTCTTCTACTAGTTTCTTGTAGTTTTCTGCCCTGACATCCCAAGAAAGTTTGTAGACACTAGGCGAAAAGCATTCCATGCCTGTTTCACATCACCCTGCATCAAGTTGTTGAACCGGTCATCTCAATGCAGACGGAATGTTTGGGTAGACTATTCTCAACTTCTTTTGCTTTGTTATTCCACTGGAAAGAGGAGGAACCAAGTGAAGTAACAGTCTTTTATGTGATTGCTTGTCTCTTTCCACACCATGGGGACTGCCAACAGCATTGATGGTCTTTTGCCATTTCACCACTGTGAAAGCTGTGTTGTACACGTAACACAGCATACATGTGGGGCCCAAGGCTTGTCATGGTCACCAACCTTGCATCCAAAGTAAAGATGATAAGCCTTCTTCACTTGAGAAGTGATCCTTTTCTTCTGGTTGGCAAATGTCACTTCCCCACAAATAGAGCAGAAATTGTTCACACTATTAATGCACTTCGAGGCATGACTGTTCTGTATTGTGCAAAAATGGATAAAATAATAACAGTTCTATGGAACAGTAGCTTAAATTTTCTCACAGAAAGTCTGAAATATTTTCAATGCTCACCTTTCCGCCAGGGCTTTATATAGTGCACTGCTGACGTCGGCTTACTTGAGCAGCAGCCTGGCAGTAGTTTTGCATTGCATCAGAAAATGGTGCAATCAACTCTGGGTGATGTGTGCATGATGGTATTATGCAATGTGATGCAATACTGCATCATTCTAGGCTGATTTAGGATGTTGGTGCAGTTCTACTGGATAAATTTACACGGTGAAACATATAAAATGAATTATATGAAATATCTTCAAAACGAGAGCTACTAAAACAATTTCAGGGTTATATTCATGTTCAGCACACTAAGATACTACAGATTAGGGCCTTTTTAAGTCAGTAATGATCTCACTGTTGACCAGTGTAACATGAGCATATAATTAAATTGGCAGCCAAAGGGGGAAGATAATTCACCTCTTGGCAAAGTTGGGGAGACTGAATGCAGACTGGGTGGTCCATAGGGTGGTCAGGAATCAACCCATTATCTCAGAGGAGGGGATGTGAGTTCTTTTTTTTTAAAGATTTATTTATTTTTGCATACAAGAGCTGGAATGCAAGCCAGAGGTGTGTGTGTGGGGGGGGAGAGGATTCACCAGAGACAGAGTAGAGAGGAGAACAGGCGGATTGACTGAAATACACTACTGAGAGGAGCAGTGGGCAAGGCAGGAAAGGTCTGCTGTGTCATGTGGGAATCTCCCTGGCTGGGGATAGAACTCATGCTGCAGTGGCTGTGGATAGCTTCATAGGCTGAGACTTAACCTTTTGTGCCACCAGAGAGGCCCAGGACGTCAGTTCCTGAGGTGACATCCCTGGCAACTCTGGAGAAGGCTGTAGGACCCGAGGCCTGGAGTCCATAGGCTTCTCAAATTGCCTCTACTTTGCTGCCTATCTTTATGCCACCTTTCAGAGGCACCATATCAGAACCACCTGTAAATTTTGATTTAGGAGGGGGTCTCTCCACCAGCCAGATTTTTACCTGTTCTTGCCTTTCACATGTCTGTTTATCAGTGTCTCGGTAAACAAGTGGCTGCCTTTTAATTGATAACATAAGACCTCTGTCTCAGTTGCCACCGCCTTTCCACCAATCAGCGTCATTACAGTGTCAATATATATATAACATTTTGGTCAGTCAGGATCATTATAGCATTAATATTTAGGACACCTTGCTAAGAAATGTTTCCTGTTTAGTCTTTAAGAGATATTTGAAAAAAATCCATTTGATAATTTCGAATTAAAAAAAACAAGCCAAATGAATTTTCCACAAACAATAAATGGAAATAATTTCAAAATATATAAAGTTTATATTTTAAGTATTTTATAATCTTAAGTAACCTTTTTGGAGTGAAAGAAAGTTCTAATATATATTACTTATTTTATTTATTTTTTAAAAAGATTTATTTATTTATGCATACAAGTTAGGGTACAGGCCAGAGGCGTGGGGTGGCGAGAGGGTTCACCAGAGACAGAGTGGGGAGCAGAACAGGCAGATCGACGGAAATACACTGCTGAGGGGAGCAGCGGGTGAGGCAGGAGAGGTCTGCTGCGCCACGTGGGAATCTCCCTGGCTGGGCATCGAACTCGTGTCACTGCTGCCGCCGACAGCTCCACAGCACAGCGCTTAACCACTGCACCATCAGGCCCTATATTACTTATTTTAAATAGCCAGAGAAAATAATATTTTTTCCATTGCTATTACAAATAAATTCATATTTGGAAATTTAATTTCAAATTCCAGTTTAATTTAGTAAGAAATTACATTTGGCCACATTTCTGATAACTTCCATTTTGTAAATAATTACTTTGGAAATGTTTCAAGTATAGATTCATAGTCCTTTATATGATGAAAACACAGGTATTTTGAATTCTACAGGTAACAATATAATTGGATATTATAAGATTTTAGAATTTATGTGTAAGTAAATCTTGTTTACATTAAAGCTTTTTATCATACTAAAGAGACCATTGACAAAGGAGTATAATTCTTAATGTTATAAAGTTCCGAATTTAAAGACTTCAAGGCTTATGACATTAGGATAGAATCTAAAGGTGCATTTTACTAAAGTTTTTGTTCTGTGATTTTTGAAAAGTATACTGAAAAAAAGCAAAGAATATTAAGATAGATTAAGTTTTAGAGTTTTTCTTTTACACACACATTGTTAAATATATATTTTTATATAATAAGATAAAGTAGGCATAGAACAAATTTAGATTTCACTGACATGACAAAACTTGGAATTACTTCTGAAATAATTACAACAACATGATACAGTTTATGAATACTAACTGGATAAATCACACATTTCTTTTAACCTTAAGTACAGTTAATTAGGTAATTAACTAAGTTATTATATATTTTCTGATTTGTATTCTACTTTCAATATAGAAAACTACATAAGACCAAATGGGGCTTATTCACACAGTATATGTAAAGAGCTTAACACCTTACAACATATTTCATTTTTGGTCAAAGATGAGAAATAAAATTCTTGCCTTAAGTAGGTTATTTCAGAAATTTTCAAGATCATAGAAAGAAGAAACATTATCATTGCTTTCAAAATATTTCAAGTAATGAATGAAGAGACTAGTAGTACACCAAGAAAAGCATTACAAGTCAATTAAGTTATAAACCTCCAGTAACATTTAGAAACTGGTTTTATTATATTGCAGTACAAGTTATATTATTCAGCGGTAGTCTTGTTCAGCCATGAAATAATGGTGGACTGTTTAATATACATGTTGATCAACTTTCTAATTAATTCTGGTGGTCATTACAGTGAACTGAATTTTAAAAAGTAAATTAATACCTTATACAGCTATATTTTGGACAACATTGATGTTATTTTTTTTTAAATGCCACTGTCCCAAACAGTATTACAATTAATTTCATACTGAGTTAACCAAAGAAAGAAAAATTAGGATAAATTAAAGTGTCATCTTGTCTATTTGCTATCTTTCAGTAAGGTTATGATTTAAACATTTACAGAATGAGGCTTATAATATTGAAATACTAATTTTTTCAAAGATTCTGTGGTATCATCAGATCATCCATAGAAATTGGATTGCAAATTTAAGACTTACAACTTAACAGCAAGACTCAAGGCAGACAAAAGATTCAAATTCCTGGCTTTTCATCTCCATTTAGTGCAGTTTTGCAACAGGGTGTAATTTTGTCCCCCTCAGGGAGTCTTGGCAAGTATATCTTCACTTACCTTCATTGACAGGTTCTTGGAAACTGACTTAAAGTTGAATGATTTTAACAAAACTAGATTCACTATAGGCTAATTGAGAGAAACAAGGGTTAAGTTCTGGCATATTTCTCATCACAAAAACATCACCATACTTCCAAATAAAAACCCCAAGCACTTAATTTATTCATTTTCCAGTTCAGGGTCTTAAGTGGCCAGCACCTATCTTGGCAGCTCAGGCAGCAAAGTACGCAACCTGGACAGGCCACCCTTCCATCACTGGGAATACTCAAACACACACCCACAGTTAGTCTGATTTAAACAGTTCAGACATGGCAATGTCCCTGCAGTATGGGAGGAAAGCACCTTACCTAGAGAAAACCCATACAGACGTGGGGAGAATATTTGAATTCCACACAGACAGTGGCCCCAACTATGAATTAATTGTTTTTATCAACCTTATAATAAAACTATTTGAACTAATCAACATTATTTGAGCATCTGCTATCCTTAGTTGTCATATCTGAAAGGGCTTGCAATTGAATAGTTAGTGGGTTGGGCCCAGAGAGGCTGCTAAATATGCTACAAGCACAGAATAGCTTCCCACAGAGAAGAATGATCTGACCTCAACAGCGACAGAGTTGAAGCTAAGAGACTGCAATCTAGTTCTTGTATGCATAAGTAAATAAAAACAAATCTTAAAAAAAAAGAAACTGTCAGATGGAAAAAGAAAAATAATGAATGGATTTGCTTATAGGTGGAATATAGGGAAACTGAATAGAGGGTTGGGAAAAAGACAAAACTTGCAAACTGACCATAGATCTGAGGCATACAGTAGGGGAGGAGGAGAGAAGAGTCAAAACAGGGGCAGGGAGAGCACAAGGGACTATGGTGACTGTTCATGGATACTATGGTGGTGGGAGAATTATGGCGATTACACCTGAGGGGAGAAATCAAATATTATACAGAAGTGAACAATGATGTAAGAAAATAAAAATAACCATTAAATTAAAAAAATGCATAAGAATAAAAAAAGAAACTGCAAGCTATATATTTTTTAAAAAACCCTTGACACCATATTCTTTGAAAAAAAGAAAGGTAGCTCAATTTTATTGAGTACAAATCATGTGCCAGGTGGTAGTTTAAAACTTTTATATACTATATGACTTAATCTTCAGAACAGTCCCATGAATGTATATAATTATCATTTGCATTCTGAAATGACAAGGTAAAGCAATTGGCATCAATTCATACTGACTTAAGAGATGCTACTGTTTGGTTTTTTTTAACCATTGGAGATCAAACTCTAGAACTTACAAACCTGAATACTTTGGTCTGCTTCCAAGACTTTCAATTGTAAGCTTCACCGATAGAGAAGACTGTTTAGAGGAAGACTGTTTGTAAAAAACTGGAGTACTCAAAAAAAAATTAGAAAGATTGACTTATTTTAAGAACCTGTTTTCCAACCATAAAGGAGATCACTTTTGGTGGCCTAGGAAAAATATTAAAGAACTAGAAAGATTTTAGTCTGGGTGAGAGGAGTAGAGATGAATGGCTTTTCGGGGTATTTGAGAACAGAGTGTAGTTCACCAACCAGGGAGTAATAAATAGCCTTTAGCAGAAATTTGCACATCAGCTTGGTATATCAGGACTGAAAATTCAAACCGAGACTATGCCTACCTCAGGGGATGTTTGGCAAGAGAAGTTGCTGAGACAACACCCGTCATCACCACCCCACCATCCCTTGGTCTCAATGTGACAGAGTACACCAAAGTTGCCAATAGCTCCCAATCCATAAAAGTGTCTGAGAAAGCTCTAAAGACTGGAAGACACATCATGGTAATGGGGAGGTGATGATATCTATAGAAGTGTATGGACCACTCCAGCATCTGCTGGAGCCAGACACTCCAGATGCCAACACATCAGCAGTAGATGGCCACAAAGATGCCAATGACTGTAGACTACATCTCATGAAGATCAAAGCTAACACTGGGCAAATGAGTAACATGAGTCTTTTCTACTCCCAGCCTGGACTTGCATATACATTAGATTGTCTTAATAATTAAATAATAATTTAATTATTATTAAATTTTACAAGTGTAAAATTCTCAAAATCAGGATTCTCCTAGTCCCTTCCTGTCCTAAAATGTTCCAAGACAATCTAATGTATATGCAAGTCCAGGCTGGGAGTAGAAAAGACTCATGTTACCCATTTGCCCAGTGTTAGCTTTGATCTTCATGAGATGTAGTCTACAGTCATTGGCATCTTTGTGGCCATCTACTGCTGATGTGTTGGCATCTGGAGTGTCTGGCTCCAGCAGATGCTGGAGTGGTCCATACACTGAATCAATAATAATTGACATTAATTTTTTCTCCAGCCACATAATGACATGGTGGAAATAGTCTGGCGAAGGCAGATGTGCATTTTTTAATTCTAGAGTTTCATTTGTTTGAAAGTGAATTTCAAAGACAATCGTATCTATGCAAGACACGAATAAAAAGTTGAAACTAATAACATTTTCAAGATAAAGGCATGTATTCTGGCTTACAGTCTTTTTCTATTGAAATATGTCCTTTACACGACTGCTTAAAGAAAATTTTTAAAATATATCTTTGCACATGACACCTAATTTTCCAAAACTTCAGAATTTTCTTTAATTTACACATAAAATTCAGAGGTTATGTTAACTTGTCGCAATGGATCACACACATAAACCCATACACAACTCACTGCCCCCACGGCGCTCTTTTAGCACGGATGCCTTTTCTCCTCCTTCTACATGTCTAATTATACATTTCTTTCAAAATCTGTACTTATGTTCCACATGTTTTATGGAACTTTCTCCAACCCTCACAATCCCAATTCCTATGAACTGCTACAGAAATGACAGCTGTATACTTAATTGGCATATCTAACTATGCTTTTATCAAGGTATTTATTTGAATTGCAAAGAGGTCTTGGTTTTTCTATCCGTAAGTGCTCATATTTTGAATGCTGAGTTTTCATCGACAATAATTTTTTATGGCCCCTAATTTGTTTCTTCACAAATTCTTAGAATACTCAATTTGAAAGGTCCTTTTCCTTTCAATGCATTATCTTTGAAATGCCTCTTACTCAGAAATGGCTTTACTTCCCCTGCAATGTGTTCTCTGAATTGAAGTAGAAAAGTATGAGTTGTAACAAACATAATCATGGCTTTTAGTGTTAAGAGACAACTACCAGATTGGAAATTATCGGAAAGAATTTCCCTCACTGTGCTGAGTTCAAACAGCTCACACATCTGGGATAGAGAAGCATGTTTTGTCGTTACTTTGTATGGACAATATTTGATTGAGATGACTAGTATGCAACTGATAGTAATTTAATTAGTTTATTTTATTAATTAGTTTATTCATTGGTTTATCTAGTATGAAGTAATTTTAGTAAGAGTCCCCTTAGCCAAGAAATTAGTCATATATTTGGTCAGTTAATCAAAAAAGTTAGTTTAATATGGAATAATAGTATGGCTTTGTATTATAAAGAATTAACTCAAAGAAAATTTTAGCCTTTGCATATGGCTAGTGGAAGGAAGTCTCTAACCCCCAACAGACTGTCTTCATTTTCCTGGGGGAAGGGATTGAAGACTAAAATTTCTTCTGTAATCTGCTTTACTTCCTCTCAGTAAAATTGTGCATTTTTTTCTATGTCAAGAAATACAGAACTAAATTGTAATTTTAAACTAATCTGTAGTAACTGACATGCAAGTGAGTGTATCTACACCACCATAGCATATTTAAAAAATTAACAATTTTCTTCTTAGTAGAGGAGTGTGGGTGTCATGAACTGACTGTGCTCTGACCTCTTGTCCTTGATTCAGGGGTGGAGATCAGGGATGTTCTAGTCTCACAATGATATATCTAAGAGCATTGTTTACATATAGTGGGTCCTTTCAATATGACATCTATTGTTCCCCTTGAAAACTGGAGAATTTGGTCATATTAATTCCTCATTGAAAAATAATTTTGTCTCCTATTTTCATCTCCCGGGACCGTTCTTTTTTTGTTTACTCTATGTAACAAATTATTCCAAAGTTTAGTTCCTTAAATTTTTTTTTTTTTACTTTTGCTAGTGATTTTGCAAATCGAAGGTTTTTGAAAGACCTGGTTAGGCAGTTCTCACTTGGGGGTTCTAACACAGTTGAAGTCAGATTTCAGCTAAGACTGTAGTCATCTAAAGGCTGAGCTGGATTGGACATTTGAAGTAACTCATCCATAAGGTGGCAATTGATGCTGGTTACCAGCTGGGAACTCAGCTGGAGCTGTCAACTGGAGCACCACACATGATTTTTTGTGTGACTTGGTTACCAGCTCATTTCTTTCTTAAGAAATTTGTTGAATTCCCTAAGCTACTAATGACACACCACTTCATTATTTGGTGATTTTAGAAAGAATCTTTTGAATATTCCTTGGCTATAACCTTTTTAAAAGTAAATATCTTAAGAAAGAAATGTAAAAAAAAAATCTTAAGGAAGCACAACCTAGTTATAGAAATGTGCACAGATTTTTCAAATAGATGAATTTTCAGAAAGTGATCACATGCATCTAACTGGTACCTAGAATAAGATGTTGAGCATTACCATTACCACAAATCCCTAATTCCATGTCTTCTCCAGATCTCTTCATTACTATCCTAACTGCAAACATCATGGATTAGTTTTTGAATTAATTTTAACAGAGTAGTGGAATATGTACTCTGAATGTGGCTGTTTTTGCTTGTTATGTAAGAATCAATCATGCTATAGCATTTGTTGATTTATTCTCATTGCTATATTATTACATTGCAGTGCCATAATTTAATTCATCCAATTAATGCTAATGTACTTTATGTACATGAATGTACATTAGTGTAATTGCCTATTGTATCTGTGATCATTTTTCCTTTGACATGTCTTATAAATGTCATATAAACTCAGATTGTATTAGATATATCGGAAATTTGGCATAGATTGATTTAAATAAATAAGGTTTAATATCCTAACTCCACAGTTTTTTGACATGATTAACATGGTTTTCATCTTATAACTGTCATCTTCTGGTATTCTATTTTATTCTACCTGCAGGAGCATCAAGGAGTTGGAAGAAAGGCTTATACCAGCAATATCTCCCCCAATTTAAAAGTTTTCCCAGATGCTTTGTTCTGAAAATTTTACATCTATTTTGTTGACTAAAATTAGGTCATGTGATGACCCCCCTAGCCACTCTGCAGTAGAGAATACTTCTGTAGATGGCATGATAACCACTTCAAACAAAATATGGGTTCTGTTTGTAAGGAAATATGGAATAATGGATCTTGGATAGACAACTGAAAAGTCTTTCACCCTAGACCAGTTGACTCCCTAATCTCAATATTCACCTCATATTTAGAATCTATTTATTATCATCCTACAGAAGTGATCCTTTTGAGGCTCCTCGTGGTCTGATGAGCTATAAACTAAAAGATGAGTTATTTGCCATGGACATATCCAGTATGCATCCTATTATTGTAAGAAACTTGTGATTCATTCATAAGTACAGTTATATTCCAATTCAGAAAAGGAGACAATGGACTTTGGACAACTATGGTTGCTCGGTAGTGGGTGTGGTATACTAGCCAACGTGTGATGTGTGTGTCTCTCTGATTGATATATACAGTGTTGTAAACCAATGTTGCCTCAATTTAAAAAAAAAAGAAAAGGAGACAATGGGAAACACAGTGGCTACTTTTCCCACAGCAAATATCAAACTCTCAGGGCAGCCATAATAAGTACTTGCTGCTATAGCAGTGATGTAAACTTCATGGTAATATTTTGGGTCTGTTTCAGTAGACACCAAGGTTGGATTGAGAACAAGTGTCTCAAATCTTATTGGCTAAGAAGTGGGTGAAGGGTGAAGAAATGTGTACTTGGCTGAAGTTCCTTGGCTAGTCTCAGGGCAGGTCTTAAGTAAAATATGATGAGGCATTTCTTCAGGAAACCGGAGTTTTGAATTTCTGTTGGTGGGTCCTTTACCTATCTCTTTTGAGGGGCTCTGCTCTTTTGAATTCATATCTCTCAACTTCAACCAGTCTTGGAACTCAGTTCAAATTAGTCCAGCTTCCAGGTGCTATGTCTGCAAAGGCAAGTTTCAGATAAGAATTTCGATCATTTTTATTTTTATGTGTGTGCTTTAGGATCTGAAGTTAATTTAACCATTTAGCCTCAGTTTCAGGTCAGGTTCCAGGGAAGACACAAAGTTGCAGTTGTTGAACACCTAAGAAAAATAGGCATAAGAATTTGGAAAAAAAAAAAAGACTTCTCTCTGATGTTGGGATATAAGATTAAATTAGCTAAATGAAAAAGAACAATAAGATATAATTTTAACTGAATATTTTCAAAGGTATGCTATTAATGTGAATTGTGTGCCTCTTCTGAAAAAATCAAATTATTTAAAAAATTTTTTTTACGGATTTATTTATTTATGCATACAAGAGCTGGGGTGTAGGCCAGAGGTGGGGGGGTGGGGGTGAGAGAATTTCCCAGAGACAGAGTAGGAAGCAGAACAAGCAGATTGACTCAAAAACACTGCTGAGGGGAGCAGCAGGCAAGGCAGGAGAGGTCTGCTGCACCATATGGGAAGCTCCCTGGTAGGGGATTGAACTCATGTTGCAATGGCTGCTGACTGCTTCACAGTGCTGAGACTTAACCTGAGACTTGAGCCACCAGAGAGAATTTAAAAATCAAATTCTTAAACTTCGGATCCAAAAATTCTAATTTTGTCAACTAGGTGGGGACTCCTCTGTGCTTTTTTTTTGTTTTGTTTTAAGAAAGCATCCCAAATAATTCTGATGATTAACTGGGTTTTGTAACCAATAATGTAAACATACTTTTACTGCTTTTTAAAGAAAGATGTTGTTTATTGTATCCTTTTCATATAATAAGTGCAGCAACAAAACAAACGTGGCCAAATAAATGACTAAATTCTCTCTTTAGGAAACTTGACTCAAAGCGTGACTCATCTTTTATCCAATTTCAGAAGAAAACAGTTTACTCTTGTGTCTTGTTTTCAGGGTAAGATTTGATTTATTTAGAGAATCAAATAATAGATATATTTTTCCCCATCAAGAATATTTCAGAATAACAGACTGATTTCATTTTCAGTCTCTTTCATGCTATTATTAATATTTGTTCTATTTTTAAATAATTTCTTTTCTCATCCCTTTCCCCTCTCCTTACCACCTCCAGACACTTTCAGCAACTCTCTCAATTTTTACATTATCTTTTTTTTTAAATTAGAAGTTTGATAAAAGCTATTTAAAAAACAACAATGCTTCTGAAAAATGTTTGCTTTTCTGTCTTTCCTTTAGAAATTGTTCTATATAGATTTATTTAGATGGATTTTAATCTCTTTCTGATTATTCATGATTGTATGTATCTTAGTTAGATTCAAAAGCAACTGAAACTGACCTTTAAATCCACTAAAAACACTGTAAGATTAACGTTATTATATGTAGTGCCAGATCACAGGAAATTGTTATGTTTCAATGTAAGAAATTTAAATATTGTCTACCACTTTTGGGAATCTACCCAAAGGACACAAAAACACTAATCCAAAAGGATACATGTACCCGTATGTTCATTGCAGCACTGTTCACAATAGCAAAGGTATGGAAGCAACCCATATGTCCAAAAATAGATGATTGGATCAAGAAGATGTGGTACATATACACAATGGAATACTATTCAGCATTCAAAGAAGATAAACACATGCAATTTGTAGCGACATGGATGGAATTAGAGGGGATCTCACTCAGCAAAACAAGCCAGAAAGAAAGAGAAAAATAGCGAATGGTTTCACTTATAAAGGACTATAGGGAAACCAAATAGAAAAGAGACACTGGGGGGCACAAAATGGAGTAGAAAAGGACACAGGGGACCACTGAGATGGGTCATGGGTGAATTGGTGGTGGGTTACCCAAGGGGAATACAAAATGTATAAGATGTAAATAACAATTAAAAAAAAGAAATTTAAATATTGTCAATTTAATGTAATCCAATCTGATATGCTTGGTGATTGAATAAACTGAATTTCAGCTGGTTGTGAATTTAGTCAAGGCCACCTAAATTGAAAAGACAGAATTGATTTCAGTGTACTCTTTCCCCTAAACCAATAGTTGTTTCTCATTTTAAAAAAATTAGTCAATAATTGCAATGTGTTGTTTTCTAAATTGCAAGCTACTAGATCTGAAGTGTTATTTAATATATCATCTTACATGTACATACAAACCTGATACATAGATCATATGAGCTGCATTTGTAATTTTTGGTTTAGTTTGATATGTGTATCTTTTATTTCAGCATCTGTACATACTATATATTTTTTATCATCAGAACTCTAGTTTTCATCCATCACTTTATAATTGATCCCCATCTTGCACCTCCCTTCTCCTCTGGTACTGCCAACTATATGACACTGTTGAAAGAAATTGATAAGACACAAAGAAATAAGAAGACACTGTGCATTCGTATTGTTTTTAACATCAAGCAGACTATTCTATATTGTTCTGTATATGTATACAGTTATGTGTGAATACACATTTTTTAGGTAAGAGATAACTTATCATTTATAAAACTTAATATTATAGTGTAAAGACTCTTACTTGGATTGCTTTGTGTGCTATGTTGAAAGACCTAACATATTTTCATTGAAATAACCTAATGTTATTTATTTATGTGATGCCAATGTTGAGTAGATATTGTAAATAATCAAACCAAAAGGAAATTAGTATTGTTGAAGAATCTAAGTCCTGGAAGTTTGTCCAAATAAGATCACCAATAGTGAAAAACATTATTGTAACCTTGAAAGACAGTCTATACCAGTAGGAGGTTTCCGTGCTCATAAATGTTGAGGTGGATTTATTGTTTTAATAGTCTATTTTTTATTGCTTCTGTGAATTCATGCACTGTCCCATGTAATCTACCATGGACCTGGTGACCTGTCCTTCCCTTGACTCTACGTTATCTTTATAACTTGTTTTGACCAGTTGAATGTAGCAGAAGTGATATGTGCCAGCTCCATGCCTAGGGCTCATAAGACTTGCCTATATCCTTTGGATATACAACAGGAATAGATAGAGTCACCAAATTTAGGATATAAAATTACAGGAAAACCAGTTAAATTTGAATTTCAGATGGACAAATGTTTAATGGCACATATACTGAAATTTAATTTTAACTGGGCATCCATATTTTATTTGACAACCCCAACAAGGTTCATTTGGTGATAAGTTACAAATTGATTTATATGATGCCCCAGCCTATTCTGATTGTTTACAGGAAAGGAGGAGAATATTATTTGTGAATGAAAGTAAAGGTGGAAGGGAGTCAGATTTTCTTAGCACTCGTGTTTATATTTGGGCCAGAAATTTAGATTATGTGTCAGCAAACATTTTCTATAAAGGGTCAGAAAGTAAATATTTTAGGCTTGGAAGTTTCTCTCTATAATTATAAGCTTTAAAAATCTGTTTGCTCAACTTATAGAAGAGGAACAAGTAGGACACAAGGTCAGTAGAAGGAAGGCAATAATTAAAAATAAGAGCAGAAATAAATGAAATAGAGATAAAAAGAGACCATACCAAAAACAAAACAAAACAAAACAAAAAACAGTGAAACCTAGTACTGGTTCTTTGAGAAAATAAACAAAGTGGGTAAACTCCTACCTATACTAACAAAAAAAGAAAGAAAAGAAAGACATCAAGAGACAAAATTACAAATGAAAGAGGAGAAATCACCACATATAGTACAAAAATACAAAAGATTATGAGGATAACTACATGCCAATAAATTTGACAATTTTGATAATTTTGAGAATTTTGGATACATTTCTAGATCAACATAATTGTGAAGCCATTATGGAAAGCAATCTGGATTTACCTTTAAAAATTAAAAATATAAATATCATACAGCCCAGCCCAGCAACTCGACAGGTGGCAAATATCCAAAAATATGAAACCATCAAATACCTCCTCCCCATATGTTCTACAATATTTACAGCAACGTTATTTGCAACAGCTAGGACATGTAAGCATTATAACTTTCCTTCATTGGGCAAATGAATGAAAAAGATGTGATATATACATACCTTGGAATATTACATAGCCACAAGAAAGGATGAAATGCAGCCATTTTCAACAAATGGAGGGAATTTGTAAACATGATATGTAGCAAGCAAGCCAGAATGATAAAAACAAATATTGGATAAATTTTCCTCTTCTCATACATTCAATGGTCCTGTTCTCCACTTCACTCCTTCACACGCGCTGCAAATCACTGTCTCTTCCGTACCAGATTTGGCTCCTGAAGATGTCAACATGGCAAGAGCAATACTGTCTCAGTTTGGTCTGATGTGTATAACCCTCCGACAAAAGAAAAGCTGTTCCTAATAACAGTAGTCCTGATTTTTTTCCTGGAGGCTGGAATATTACAAAAAGTCACTAAAATAAACATAAAATAAAACATCAGAAGACAATACTCATATAAAGAACAAAATGTATCCACATGCTGCAGACAATTAATATACATGATGCAAAATAATTGAAAATAAAAAGGTAAAGACACATTTGGCAAAGACAGAAAATGTGCCAAATACATTAAATAGGATATTCACTGTAGTAATTTATTGTGGAAGCTTATTGTGAAAGTTTAGCAAAAATTAACTTTTGTGCCAAATATTATTTGGCACAATAGTAGTTAAAATATTATATAAATTATATTAAAAAAACAGGTCAAAATAGAAGAAGCACTCAAAATTCCAGATTCAGTTAATAAGAAAGGATTCAGGTGGGGGTCGGGGGAAGAGAGGAGGGGACACAATGGACTATGTTGGAGAATTTATTGGTGCTTTGGGGGTTTGTGGGGTGTGGTGATTTATCTCTGAACACAAGTGAACTTACAGTTGTAAGTGTTGTAAGTGTTGTAAACCAATGTTACCTCAATTAAAAGAAAAAAAAAGATGAAAAAAAAATCAGGATTCTAAGGAAATAGCAAATATAATTAAGTAGCTAATCTTTAATGATGCTGACAATATGGAGCCTGTCCTAGGTCTTTATGACAATGAAGATGATAATAGCAATAAATAAAATTATTTAATCAAATTATAAATATAGGAGTTTTTCTAGATGATTTAAAAATATTGTCTTCCATTAATATCACCACAGCCTGACAAGGCAGTTAGAACACCCACTGAAAGTGTGAGTGACCTGAGATCATGGTAGACTAAAGCAATATTTCCAAGGTCACACAGTCTTTTGAAGAACTGGACAAAGCTTGAAATTGTATTTTTCTGATTCCGGAACTCATAATTTTTCTACCATGTCCAAAGACAGCCATCATCAGAGTAGAAGTGGAATGGGAACCCTGAAATTCAACTACAGAAATATCACGGCTCTTCATTGAAATCTTACAAGATAATTATTGTTATGCATTATTTTTAGTAGTATTTTGATTATTTCTATAAAAATAGAATAGAAATTTGATAGGAATTTAGTACTACCCATCAAACAAAACCAAACCATTGGAATTTTAACGACTTTTTGCGTTTTCTATAGTATATATATGAAATGGAATATATCATGAAAACCTACAATATATAGATTTTATCTTTAAAAAAATATTTCTCAGAATCCATTCTACCTGTTTGGTAGCATTTTGGAAGGTCTTAGGGAACATAATAAAGGAAGATTTTTAGCATATGGAGTTCAGTGCTGTAGAAGAGCTTAATAATGTGTGACTTGAACACCATGAAAGAATTTTCAAATTCTTGGGAAAACATCCTGCTACAAAATTTCTGGCTTCTAATCATTAATATTATACTTCAACAACATTATTTTATAAAAGCAAATGTTTATAAATAATCTAATAACAAACCTAGTTATAAAGGAAACATTGTTTCTTATATTCAGATGTCTGAAAAAGAAAATATTTTTAAAGCAAGCCTCTACATATTGTTTCTGATTACAATAAGAAAGATTAAAAAATCTGTTAGAAATTAGTTAACATATTACCAACATTGTGAATAGATTTTCAACATTTTACTGTAGTTTGTTGCACAGGATTTGGTCTTACTCGACCCTTATTGGGGTAATGTGTGGGTGTTGGGTTTTACTGAAGATACTTTATTTAGCATAAAGGAGGTATTTTGTTCTGAAGATACCACTAAAGTTCATGAATACTCAAATTCAACTAAAATGATCTAGTTGCAAAAAAAAAAATGAGACCATTATAGAGATTTATTTCTGTTCCCAATAAAGACTGGTGTGCCTTTCCCACCTAATTGGATAAATAGCTCTGATTTTGCAATCAGTGTGCAGTCTTATCTTCTTAGAACCTAAAGTATCCTAACATTCCCTTCAGCAATTTTTGTTTCAAGTTTGAAGCTCTAATTTGATCAGAGATATGCCAATATGGAGAACCCTATATCAAGCTTAATATTGCAGAGGGAGGTTTTATTTTTAATTTTAAACTGGAATCATTATGTATTGCTTTTCACTGCATGTGGATGTATATCGGAACTTGCTGAGTGCTCTATCGCTCAGCAGATCTCTCTAACATATATAAAGACTGCATTCCCTATTGACTAGGATTTACTGCAATTAGTGGTTAGAGCTGCTATACAGATGGTTTACAAGATCAATGAAAGCACTACAGTACTGGAGTTAACATGCACTCTTCCTGCGATTCGAGGAATTTTACTTTTCAAATATTCACCTCCCCAGCAGACATAAACATAGCTCTTGTTCCAGACATCCCAGAGGTTGATGACCCCAATTATTTAGTGATTTGCAAACTATTGTAGAGTCCCTGTTTTTGAAATTCACAAACCGGGGAGCCTATAATAAGTACTCTCAGTAGTTAATCTGGGGTTGCAATTCTGCTCAGGTAATGAGTGTTTAATATCCCCGATTTTTACAGTCGAAGATTGATTCAGGAACTATTTTCATTTTTGAAGAATAATATTCAAGAGACTCCTGCAGGAAAAGAGAGGAGATGATACAATAATAGCCCAAATGCCCACAGTGAATTTATGAAGTTAATTGTGGGACAATGAAGTATGTATGACTATACTAGTGATAGATAACATGGGGAAAACATGAGAAATGGCTCTTTCTAACGTAATTGTTTTCCTTTAGTCTTTTCATTTCTTCTAGAGTGGTGGGCCAATAACACAGAATAAATAGTGAGATTGTACATTATGTTAAAGTTATCTAAATCACTAGCAACAGTTTTGTTTCAGTCAGAGGTAGAGATCATGGTTTGATGTGCTAGCTAGCAAAGTGATAAAGCCTGTTATAGCAAGAAGAGGATAAATATACGCTTATCCTGGACTTTTTGGGCTGAAAAGTAATAGATTGTTGATCTCTGAATATGATATAAAAAGTTAATCTCTGACTATTCCTTGACTTATTTTTTATGTGAAGAAGACTAAGAAATACATGAAAAGAGATCCAACAATGCTTAGGTCAGAGTTTGCTATTTACATTCTTCCCATGATTTATTTTAGTTCAGAATGTTTTCTGACTTCTGTAGTTTTCAGAACTGATACTCAGGCACTGATGTCAACCTACTATATTGGAAAGACCAAGACAGTTAGAAACATTCTGAATAAAAACAAACTAGAAATCCCTGAGGTATTGCATGCTATGGCTCACATCAGATGTACACTAGGCTTGCACTGGGTATTTTGGTTAGAATGGCTCAGTAATACAGAATCTCTGTATGTGGATGTAGTAAGTGCAATAGATGAGAAACAAAGAGGGCACTATAACAAAATTATTTTCTGTTACAAAACATGTGCATGCATGCATTGTGCACACACAGACATAAATTCACAAGCAATGCTTGCATATCTTTTGCATTCGTTGTCTCTATGAATTTCCAAAAATGCTGATTTCATTATTTTCACCTGTACTTTTGCAATAACTTTTAAAATTATTTTCCATTTCTAGTCCACCCACCATAATGTGCAAAAGTAATTATTAGACATAAACTTAATCATGCCACTTAAAAATTTTCTAAACAAACTTTATGCTCACAAATGTGATATATTTAAGCCAGACCACATTTTTCTGCCTGTTATAGGTTAATAATTTATCATTCCTTCAAACCAATAGTTTTTCAATATTTACTCATTGATTATTTATGTATTAGGCTGAACATCTATAAGAAAATGGGGGGAAGGAAGCACTCAACCTCCCTTTGATTATCACACACAATTCAGTTCTAGTCTCAAACCGGCATACCTTGTGATGCAACAATTCCACTCTTACACGTTTGATCAAGAAAATGAAAATGTGCTCACACACACAAAAAAAGGATTGTACAAAAATTTTCATAATGGTATTATTTATAATTGCCCCAAACTGGAAAAAAGCCCTAATATTTCTCAACAGGAAATGAATAAACAAATTATCATACACTTACATGTAGACTACTACTTAGTAATAAAAAAATAACAAATAACAGTTACACACAGCAACATAGTCAGATCTCAAAAATGGCATAGGTGAAACTAGACACACAAAAAAATCCTATACTGTATACATTATTTTATATGAAACCAAAATACAGGTAGGACTAATCTGTGGTGAGAAAACTGTGAGTGAGAGAGAATTAACTAAAAGGGGCGTATAGAACTTTCTGGAAGCTAGAGATGTTTTATGTCTTGTTTTATTGTGAGAAATTATTTCATAGACATATACAATTGTCAAAATCTATCTAAACAATTAAGATGCATGTACTTTTTGTGAATTTTATCTCAACAAACACACATTTATAAATCGTCTATTATTGCTTGAGCTAATCCCTCTGGGGTGTCATCCTTTATCCCAAGTAAATTATCAGACTTTTTGCTAACACAGTCTGAACCTTTTTTTTTTTCCTGAAAGGACTCCTGATAAATGTGCTTTACTGAATATCATTATCTTTCTAATAAATTGCTGGCATCTGGTGATCTTTCCTAGTCCCATACAAGTAAATGCACTGGGCAAACACCCAGCTGTCTAGTTCTAAGTAGGTCCCCAGTATCTGGGGATACTAACAAACTTAGCACAACTTGCCGTTTTAGCTCATCTTCTGACACTACACTACGAACTGTATCTGTATTTCTACCATATGGAACAGTTGATACTTTTTGGATATTGCTTGTAATTTGTCCAGTCTTACACAGAAATTAAAGAGCATTGCTCCCTGGGCCAAATTTTTACTTTCACATTTACTACCTGTGTGAATTTTGCTAAATTAACTATGCCTCAGTCTTAATTTATGCAAAGTGAAAATAATAGTACGTATCTCAGAATTTTATGTGTGTTAAATGTGTGTGTGTGTGTGTGTGTGTGTGTGTGGCTTTGAACAAAATCTGGCATACAGTGAAATAAAGGTGTTAGTTATTAATATTTTAGTATTATTATTGCTTGTACTTCTATACATTTGCACTTTTTTAAATTAATGAATGGATTAAATTCCTTCTCATTTACTTTATTGTAAAGAATTATACTATTTTGGTCATAAAAAGGGGAATTTACTTTTTGGCAAATATTAAGTTTACATGGAACATGGAAACTTATCAATGAATTAATATTCACAGAAAGTGTTTTGAGGTATTTGTAATTAATTAATTTTTTCCTATTTACATGACAATATCAAAATTATAAAAACTGATGTCCTATTTTTTGAGTTTTGTTCACAAAAGCTTTCATTCTGTGTGCACTATCATTTCTTGTATTTTATATCAGATTATTATGGCACAGATGCATGAATAAAAGAGTTGGTGAATTATTGCCTTGTCACTCCAGCAGCTAGCTCTGCAATCTCCAAACCCATCTCTTTCTTCCATAACTCATAAAGAAAGATGCCATATTTACTAGAAACAACAGACTCCATTTGATGAAAATACTCTCAACTTTTTATATTTGCTCCTATTAGTATGTCCACTTCCCTCTTTTTTGCCTACAGCCTGCATCCCTCCCCCTTTATAATGGAAGAGATAATCCTTCCACCTTGGATTCCATCTGCTCACAATTTTATTTTTTTGCTGTGTATTTGTTCTTTTTTTTCTCGTTATTCTTTTCTCTTTATATAGATAGATAGATAGATAGATAGATATTACATCATCATTGCTCATTACAATATTTCCTTTCTCCTCTCAGGTGTAGTCCCCGTAAAATTCTCACCACCAATTCACCCGTGCAGCATCACCATAGTCCTTTGTGTTCTTTCCTCTCCTGTTTTGATCTCTTTCCCTCCCCCTCCCCTGCAGAATGCCTCTGATAAATAGTTGCCTGATAATATTGTTTGTTTATTTATCTATTATTTTTCCCTGATTCCTTATTTGGTTCCCCTGTATTCCTCCTATGATTGAAACCATCTGATATTTTCCTTTTTCCTTCTGACTTATTTCACTGAACATAATCCCTTCCAGCTCTATTCAAGTTGCTGCAAATGGCATGAGTTTATCTTTTTTGATTGCTGAATAGTATTCCATTGTGTATAAAGACCAGTCATCTTTTGTGTGTGATCCAATCATCTATTTTGAGGCATTTGTTTTGTTTCAATATCTTATCTATTGTAAATAGTGCTACAATAAGCATAAGGGTGCAAGAAAAAGGAACTCTCCTACACTGCTGGTTGCAATGCAAATTGATCCAACCTCAATGAAAAGCTGTGTGGAGGTTCCTCAAACTACTAAAAATGGAGCTACCATATGACCCAGCAATTCCTCTCCTAGGAATCTACCCAAAGAACACAAAAACACTAATTCAAAAGGATACCTGTGCACAAATTTTTCAAGGATGTCAGTCTGTAGATTTTTCTCTTCAGATTCCCTCCTTCCCCGTCTGTCATATATTATCAGCTTCTTCCTTTCTATGACCTTTCATTGTTTATTTTAAAAATATTTATTTTTCAATATAACAACTAAGTATCATAGTTGTAGCCATTTCATTTGGAAATAGTGAGTTTTGGGGTAGACTTGCTTTTTACTGTTCTTTTTGTATAACAGTTTTATTGGGATTCAATTCATTTACCATGTGTTTAAAGTGTACAATTCAAAGATTTTTATTATATTCACAGAACTGTGCAACTATACCCACACTCATTTTAGAAAATTCTCATCACCCTCAAAGAAACCATATTACCATTAAAAGTAGCCCCTCTCTATATCCCCAATATCTTACTTCCAGCACCAGGCAACCACAAATGTACTTTTGGTCTCTATAGATTTTCTTATTTGATGTTTCATATAAATAGAATCATATTATAAAAGCATGCTTTGAACAATTCTAATATGGATTCTTTTGCTTAGCATAATGTTTTCAAAGATTAACCATACTGAAGCATATATTAGTTCTTTTTATTACTCAACATGCTATTGTAGCATATTACATTTAATTTATCCATTCACCAGTTAATAGACACATCTGACTTGTTTCTACTCTTTGGCTATTCTGACTGATGGGGCTATGTATATATATTTTGGGGTGGACATATGCTTTCATTTCTCT
The DNA here is from genome assembly GCA_004024925.1 of Scalopus aquaticus. NCBI lineage: Eukaryota > Metazoa > Chordata > Mammalia > Eulipotyphla > Talpidae > Scalopus > Scalopus aquaticus. The sequence continues at coordinate 74,658 of PVIJ01003451.1, forward strand.
TGGGTTTCTGACTAGGAATAGAATTTCTGGGTGATATGGTAATTCCTTCACCTCAGACTCTCTGCCTCCTGAAACACATTGTTGGCCCTCAAACGCCAACTACATTTTTACTCCTGCTTTCTCCCTAGAAGAGTTAGTAATTCATTGCATCTTATCTTGTTTTATAACACTTCATACATAAGTGTGTTGAGTGTTTTATTGTTATTATAATTATTATTTTATACATTTATCTCCCCACTCATTATGAGTCTCTCTGTGGAAGGAAATCAATTTTATTCACTTTTTCCCAGCAAGTAGCTCATAGTTCTCAATAAATAGTCAATTAATAAACCAGCATATGAATATATAATCTGTGACTTGGTCAAGTTTAATAATTCAATTCAACATTATACCCTCTATGTCAGTCATTCTGCTATGCCCTCAAGGTAGACAGATGGGTGATAGGCAGTTTCTGTTTATGAGGTCAAAGTGGTTAAAAACCCCTGGGAAGTTTCCACAGATGCCCTGCCCACATTGGCTCACAAGCCATGTCCTTTGCTCCTGATTGTCCAGCCTCCCAATGCCTGTCCTCTGCTGGGGAAGAGAGCACAGGAGAGCCAGACAGCAATGCTGGAGTAGGAACTGGTTTCCGAAATGGAAACTGAAAGGTGATGGATCGCATGAGGCTCCAAAGTAGACAGAACCAGCTGGAACCTCAATTTTAGATTGGAAACTATTTCAAATTTGATGAGATTTTTATTTATTTCAAGGGCAAAGGCAACCCCGTATCTACAAGCTATCCACTAACGAAAAGTGTTTTGAATAGTCTAAAATTTGCAGGATAAGGCAGTGAAAAGAGTGGAGTCAGTGCTAAATTTAGAGTTATGGATGATATTTATTCATAGCATAACACACATTTATTTAGCAAACAATAACACCCACACTGTGCTGGCCCTTGGGGAAAAGGTGAATAAGGAAATTCTCTGATCATACGTATTCATACACATGTTCAAACATACATACATGCTACATGCATGTGTACCATTCCTCATCTGTAAGATGTCATTACCAATTTAAATTTAGCTTTGGGGGAAAACAGCACAGTATTAAACATAAAAGTGAACTGTAATATGCTTTCCAATATTTGAAATGAAATATCAAAAAAGGTAAACCCTAAAATTGAGAGACACTTATGTAACATGTTGTATATGTTGTAGATATAGCTATGGATCTACATACCATATTTGTTATATCATATTCAAATAAATGAATCTGAATATAGTAGATACTGTGTTTTTCACATGTGATCTCATGTATTCCTCATTACAACCATATTACAGTAGGTGACAGAGACTGAATTTGCACATAGTGCTCATATGTTTTCTTGGTAATCTTAACAATAACTCCGTTAGGTTAAGTGCTATAACACAGATGAGAAAATAGAGACAACGTTATTCCCTAAGGCCACTGAGTTACATGGAATACTAGCTCCCAATCACAGAGTATATGGTTCAGCCAAGATTTTGACCCAGACAGTGTCTGAGTATCTGTGTTCTAGTCATTAGACAATACTACTTTCTAAATAAGGTGGTGTTTATCCTTATTTTACTAATGAAGATATTGGAGGCCTTAGAGAGTGACATGGTATTCTTAAGCAGTTCATAAGAAATGAAACCTGAATTTAAACCCAAATGTGTGAATTTATAGTAAATTTTTGCTGCATAAGTTTTTGTGACTATATTTACATGAGTAAATAATACTACTGTAAAATTTTTTTTTAAAATAGGTCTTTTGGCAACATATTGTCTTAAATATATATATATATATATATATATATATATATATATATATATATATATATATCAAAAAAGATAAGCCCTAAAATTGAGACACTTATGTAACATGCTATATATGTTGTTTGCATGTGTTTGTGTGTGTGTGTGTGTGTGTGTATACATACATACCTTTTGTGCTTCTTCAGGGCTATGCCATATTGGCCTGGGGGTATATTTAGGAGTGAAATTTTGCATGCCACCCCTCAAATCACACTTGAAAGAATTTGGCAGCAATTTCTGCCCTGAAACACACATTTCTTCAGTGTTCAGCTACACTTCATTTATTAGGACTAAACCACTAGGCTAACATAAACACATCTGTAACATTTTTAGCCTTCATAATGCAGTATATTTTAAAGTGTTTCTATATTTATTAGTAGCACCAAATCACATTTTATTTGCTGATTTGAATGGGTTACAAGAACAGTCTCATTTGAGAATACTTGATAATGACAATTATGTTGTGTGTAGAAATTCATGTGGGACATCCTCACTGTTGAACATTAAAACACTCCCAAGTTATAAAAATGAAACTAGAGCAAGTGCTCTTTTTTAAAGTGAAAATGAAATCATTGCCATGAATATACTCCAACCCTTGAAATTTAAATTCTATGCATCCCTCTCTCTCTCTCACTGTTGGAATAACTTGCTTTGTCTTAAGAGTGTTAGTTTCTAGGTTTTACAGAATTTTTTTTTCATAAAATCATGAATAAAAACATACCTTTTGTATACAATCAAAAAGAAAACATTGCTCAATACCAAAACAACACTGAGAGGAAATAGAAAAAAAATCCAGGATATTGTTAAGTGATTCTTTGTTTGTTCAATGTCATGTTCAATTCTATGTAGAGGGATTGCATATCAATGCTGTCTATTTTTAATGCATAAAACAATGTGCTGGTTTCTTATAGTTGCTGTAACAAATTGCCAGAAACTAAGTGGTACAACATTTAATAACAATAACTTAAAACAGAACAAATTTGTTATTTCACAGTCACAGTTCTGAAAGTCAGAAATCTGAAATGAGTTTCAATGGGCAGACATCAAAGTGTTGTCAGATCTATGTTCCTTCAAGAATTTCTTGAGGGAGAATTCATTTTTTTACCTTTTCCACTTCAAGTGGCACCTTTATTTCTTGACTCATGTCCCCTTCTCCCATCTTCAAAGTCAGAAACAGCATCTTTAAATCTCTCGCAAAGTCTTCTGCTTTCCCTTCTTTACTTATATAATCTCTCATGATTACATTGGATCTACTAGGATAACAGGATAACAGCCCCATTTCAAGATCCATAGGCACATCTGCAAATCCTCTGCCATATAAGGGAACGTAGTCACAGATTCCAGGGATTTGGGACATAGTGTTGGTAAGCCTTTCACAGTAGAATATGAACAAATATTTGCAATTTTTGGTTTTTATGATATAAGGTTGACTATCAGATGGGCAGAAGAAAGTTAATTATTCCAGTTATTGCAAATACTGTTACAAGAAATGTCAGAATATAAATTTTTGGTGAAATTTATTTGCGAGCTTATTCTTATAGGATTGTAAACATTGGAGTCAAATGGCAGGAAACCTTTCCTCAGACATGAAGCCAAAATTATCACTATAACACTTTATTTAGGGATACTAGATAATTAAGCAACTTCTTTTCTTGTCCCTTAGAATTACTATTTCGGGCATATTTAATATTGTGCTCATAAATAGTTAAGAATACATAAAACATCTCTAACTGAAATTTTACATGTTTTAATAATGGTCTGTTTATATATTTTAATATTAGAACTAGAACAAGAAGAAAGCCAGAAAAGAAGGAGAAAGTTATGTGGCATCTATAAATATATGAAGCTATAGGGTTTCTGGGAGCTTGGAGATAGTGAAAACATTTCAGTCCTTAGTGTATCATTTAATTTAAGAGGGATTTCAAGCATATGAGAATATTAAAGAAGTATTATATAGCATATTTTAAATATAGGACCTTTGTAAAATGGTATTTGTAAAAAGGTATTTATTTCTCATTACAAATTCCAGTCATGAAGAGAAGAAACAGCCTTTTTTTGTGCTCAGTGGGAATGTGTGGCCATGATGCTTCTTTTGTGTGCAGGTACAAAGGAGAGGAATCATGGACCACCACATACTCTATTTATTACTTTGTTTCAACTCTTTTGAGTGAGCATTGCCTTAGTGCCATCAAAGATAAGGAATGAGTTCTGACTTTCCAAGAAAATGCATTCTGTTAAAATATCATGAAGTAAACATTTATTTATTATTGCCTACCCTAAAATTATTTACCTTGACCACAGAAAATAAGTAAAAAGATAATTTCCTCATATGGCTTTATAAAGGTAAATGACAAGATATTTCATTAAAAAAAAAGAAATTTAAAAGGAAGAAAAAACATCAAAACACTTATAAAGTGGATCATAATAATACATTTCACACAAAAGAGAACATCAAGTGCAGTCCTAGGATAACAAAAATATCAAAATAAATGCCCATGTTGTTTCATTTTTTAAAAAACATTTATTCATTTATGCATACAAGCTGGGGTGTAGGCCAGAGATGTACGGGTGAGAGGATTCACCAGAGACAAAGTGGGGAGCAGAGCAGGCAGATCAAATGAGGTACACTGCTGAGGGGAGCAGTGGGTGAGTCAGGAGGGGTCTGCGTCATGTGGGAAGCTCCCTGGCCGGTTTCAAAATTGTGCTGCAGTGGCTCTAGATAGCTTCATAGTGCTGCGACTTAACCCGCTGTGCCACCAGGGAGGACCCTCCATGTTGTTTTCTGTTTCCATGTTTCTTCCTGCTCCACCTATCTACTCTTAACGGAACCCTTTAAGGAACCTACTCTGGAAGCAGCCCACCATTTTCTTGCATTAATACAGAAGCTCCATTTGCATTATTCTGGGAAGATGTTTTCCAGTGAAATGATTTTGATTTATTACAGTAATTAAACACATCTCTTTGCCTCCGAATTTGCACTTTGAAATACAAAATTTTAAAATACACAAATACTATTTCTAAAGTCAAAAGAATCATTCCAATAAAAACCTAATTAGGGCATTAATTAGCATGGGATGGTCTACATCTGTTTCTTAGAACGTCCTCTAGCTTTCACTCCGAGTTCAGGCATTTGTTGGGAGCAGCCCAGTCACAGAGTGTCCAACTATCGCAGACGCTCTCAGTGGGCTCCCCTAAAGGGACATCTGAGGGACACGCACCATGGTTGCCTTCCCTTCCTTTTCCTCTTGGTGCAAAATTTTGATTTCTGTGGGCCAGGGGATTACTCTTGTTTGCTCACTTACATATTGCCAGCACCTCAAATTATAAGAATATATGAGCTTTTCATAAAAACTCACTGAATTAATCAATTATAGCTCATACCGCTAACATTGTAGCCATTTATTCATGTGGTTGTTATAAACAATTTTGAGCACTATCTTGTTTTTAGTCATTGCAACATTAGACATAAGACACACTTTTTTTTCTCCATGAGAAACTAATCCTTGTTTAAGAGACTAGTGACACCATTGCATTGTCACATAAATGTTGTTTAAGAGTTAAAACAGATTTATGAAGAACACTTTGCAGAATGACAGAAGAATGTAAGTCAGGAAAATTTCACACTGGAAATCACTTCAAATGATTTTTAAATCTTCAACAATTCACAAGATTTAGCTAAATGAATTTTTTTCTGAAATAAAGGGAAAACATTCAAGTTAAGATTTATGCAAATAAACATAACCCCAGCCAACTAAATTTGTGGACCTCATGAAGTGAAACCAAGTGAGATCTTGACATTGGTCACTGAAATACATGCTTGATTCAATAAAGCAGGCTTTTGAACATTTACAAGATTTCACTACTACTTCAGTTCCCAGTACAGTTAACCCAATATTTGTTGTCATAACTCCTTAATCAGTTGCTCACAGGAAAGGATTTGTGCATCTCTAATTTTATTTGGAGAAAAAAAGATAAGAAAAAAGGAAAGAGAAGCAGCTCATTGTATCCATCCAACTAAGCGAACATAAATTGTTACCTCCTTAGCTATAAAATGTCATGTTTGAAGGAATATTTTCACATTTGAAATAAAAATTTCTACTGTAGGTCCTCCCTGGTGGCGCAGTGGGTTAAATCTCAGCACTATGAAGCTGTCTGCAGCCACTGCAGCACGAGTTGGGTCCCCAGCCAGTGAGCTAACCCACATGGCGCAGCAGACCTCTCCTGCCTCGCCCAATGCTCCCCTCAGCAGTCAGTCTACCTGTTTTCAGTCAGTCTACCTGTTCTCCCCCCCACTCTCTCTCTGGTGAATCCTCTCACCATCCCACACCACTGGCCTACACCCCAGTTCTTGTATGCATAAATAAATAAATCTTTAAAAAATTAAAAACATTCTACTGCATTATTTACGTGGTAAGGATCTCTTCTGATCCTCCTTGTGCCTTCTGTCACAACCCCATCACCTCCACAAAGGCATATGTACACTATTTCTAGATATCCAGATATCTAGTAATGACATTGAAAGGCAGAATGCTGAAATTTTATCTGGATACATTGGGGTAGCACAGCAATTCAGGACCATACTCACAAAAGAATTTGACTTTTCAATAGAGGGAGAAATGTTATTAGTTAGTAAATTAATTAACTTGTGAGTCATTTACAAGTTTATATAAATTTGGGGTTAAATTTTTACTCCTCCATGTATGTATAAGCCTTACTCACACTTTCCTCTTCATTTGCAAGTTTATCCAAGGAATCTTTAGTACATGAGTCCTACATTGGGGAAAAAAAGTGTGCTAGAGAGTCACAAAAGATATATGTATTTGTGCCCACCCAGGGACGCCAAAAAAAAAAAAAAGATGTATGTATATTTTAAAACTGGCATTGGAAATTTTATAGTCACAAAGCAAGACATTTGGAAGTGCAATGGTTAAAAATAAGGCAAATGACCAGGATGAGGCATGGGAATAAGCAAATGACCAGGATGAGGTATATGACATTGGGTAGAAGGATGTTGAAGAACTAAGAAGTAAGAAAGTTAGACCAATGTCATCTGAGTCCTGAATTCTCCCATGATTATGGGCGACCTTGGAGAAGGAGTGGTCCATGGTCAGGTATCAGGGTCCACCATGAATGAGGAGAGTTAAATGGGAAGTTCTATAGATGAGAGCAATGAGGAGGAGGGAAGGGTGGTGTTTCCAGATGATGCCTTTCAAAAATGAGTCGAGGAGTAATGATCAGGAAACAGTAATGAAGATTGAGGATGACCCCTATCATACTTTCTGACCCAAGCACAAAAGAAGGAGCAGTTGCCATGTGAGAGGACTGCAAAAGAAGTTTATTCTTGGTGCAAGGCCAGGTACCAAAGACAGATTAGGAGGCAATATGAATAAAAGAGCCCAATCATTGTTAGTGATTTGTAGAAAGTGAATTAGCCAATGAAGAGTGAGGAAAACAATAAATTTTACCTTTCTCTTGTTCTTCACAGGCCATATTTACTCTGTGCTCACTGAAACCTGACATTCAGAAATGGTCGGGATCCATGATAGATTGTGGCTGAAGTTATGGTTGAGGGCAGAATCAACAGGCTTTCCTCCTTGTCCTGACCCAAGGACAAGGATAAAAAATAAGAGCAAGTCAAATAAAATGAGGATGTGGGTCTAATAGGAACAGTAGTAAGTTCATTTCTCTTTTCCCTTATAATGGTTTTACAGATGTGTTGGAGATGATTATCTGTATTTTCTCTATTTGTTTTGAGAGAAGAATGTGAAAATGACATAGCTTTTATGTTTTGTGTCACAATTGCTGTCTGCATTGGATATGCAAGCAAATTTTTGAAAACTTTTTACAAAGTGTTTCAGAGGTTAAAATGAGTGTTTCTTCTGTCATTCATGGACAAATGGGAAAATGTGGTGGTTTTCAGACAGTCTTTGAGGAAAGTGTAAAATATGCCTTTTCCCCTCAAGTCATTTACCAATCTTTTCTTCACAACTTTCCTATCTTTAGATGAAAATGCCTTCTCTTGGCACCTGGTATCTTGTAGTGGCCCTTGGAGCCCTAATTTCACTGTGATGAGCCACCTAATACTTCCCAGGAGAGCAGTCACCTGGTCTTCACCATACAAATGGAATATTACCTATACAGTACCCCACTTATTTTGTTATGCATTTGCATTGTCTCCAGGGGACTTTTAGTGTGAATATTTAAATTTAAATGAGGGGATTCTTCAGCAATCAAGTTACATGGGAAATTGGATAAGAATATGCAGACAGTTGCTTCCTACATGTAGTACAACCTCCAGTAGGCATAACATAGGATTTTCTTTTTATAAAAAGAATGAAGTCAAAGTCCCTAAACATCACAATTATGGAATTATTGGCAGAGCTCAGAAATCAAAAAAAGCAAATAAAACACTTGCTGAACTCTGATAAACAACACATGTAGTTCTGGACTTATTCTAATGGCTAAGGCATTCTTTACTAGAAAACCTTGGACCAAAGAGCTACTCAACAGCATATCTTGAGCAGACACAAGATGCAGAGTTCTCATCACCATGGAGACAACAGAAAAAGAAGACAATGTCACTGTCCTTGAGCATTTCATATACAAAAGCAATGAGTAAGAATACTACCAAACCTTAGTCACAGCATCAGCCTCAAGTCTATAGGAGCATTGTCAAGACTGTATTAAATGAAGGCAAAGCTGAACAAGGAGATTATTTCTCAGGGCATGTGACTTGCTACTTATCTGTTATGTATGTGTTAATCTTCCTCTAAAATTTACCTTCAACTAGATGTGGTAGTATATATTCCCTCTGAAATAAATGGGTATTGAGCAAAAATACAATAAATACGGTTCAATTAGCCTGTTGGTATTGAAGTCAAGAAAAGACATGTTAATTTATAATTCATTTATACAATCATTCATCCCTCCTTTATTAATTCATTACCTTTTCAAGTCAAGGCTTAGCATGTGTCAGAATTTTATAAAAGTGGTAAATCATATATAGTTCATATCTTAAAAAATTCTAAAATCTAGTTTACTAATGAATGAAAGCCCTAACTATGTTGTGAGAGAGAGGCTACATAATTCTGCCTGTTTATCAGATAAACTTGATCAGTTGAGTTTAGCTAAATGAGCTTACTGCTTAGTTAAAACATATAAAATAATAATTCTTATGGATAAAATTAGAAACTCTAGAAACCAGAGCTTGACACTAGCTAAAGCAGTGAAGTCAGATTTTAATCAGGAAGTATTACAGCAGGTGAAAAGAGACTTCAGTATAGAACTCAATCCCAAATATAGATGGATAAGTGGAGATTTATAGTCAAGGAGCAGGGTGGATGGAAAATTCCTGAAGATTGACGTTAGGGGAGATTCTGGCTAAATTGATTTGACAGGATTCTTGCTGAAGAAAGGACTGGGTGACTAGCTATCATCTGAGGACAGGTGGGAATGAAGAGTTTGATTGGATATCAAGAGTAATCTAAGGTATCAAAGTTGGAGTTCTGGCTAGAGTGATAGGATTCTTGCTAAGACTGGATAATGCAAAGACAAATAAGCACAGCCAGTGGTTGAGGACTAGCTGAGAACATGGCTCAGAATATGAAATTTGGTCTAGTTGAGAACAAGTCTTTGTCATAAAAAGGCCCCAATGGTATCCATAGTTCTACCTAGTTGGAAAAACAAGAAAAATTCAAGATACTTGCTGATATAGCACAATTGACTGAGTTTGAAAGGCTTAGATTTAAAAAAATGACCTTAATATCAATCTGTTTAAACCTTGTTGGTTCTTGGTTTTCTTCATTTGTGAAATGTAAAGATAGAAATAAGTATCTTTAAAAGTCTAAAGTAAAATTGGATCAAAAGACCGCAAACAGATCTACACATATATTGAATTCTTTGTAAGATCAACTCCTCCTTTGTGGAACTGCACGTCAAGCGCCTGCCTGCTTACACCCCATCATTCACTCAACCAGACTATTCCATAAGCACTTTGTGCTGGGGACTGCTCCCCTGGATCTCACAGCAGCTGGGGCAGCTCATTCTGCTAAGAATCACCTTTCCTCTGGACAGTGTGACTGGTTTCTTTGGTCATGGGAAGACTTCTGTTGGCAGTTCAAGTCTAGAAACAGCAGAGTTAACAGCTCTCAAAAGGCATTTTGTTTAAAAATGGTTTAGATAAAAAGTAGGTACTGTGTAATTACTGGCACCTGATTTTTATGCTTGGAGTGGCTCGAGGAAGAATTTTGAGATTAATTTGAAGACACAAAATTTGCCCTCAGTTACATGAATTGGGCTAAACATTGTGTCACTACAAATGCTTAGAAGCTGGAGCATCAGCTGCAAAGATCTCTTTCTGAAAATAATCTCTGAGGTGGCTGTCTCAATTATCCAAATATGTATGTCCTTGAGATACCCAGTGCTACAGAATGAATTGTTTCCTACTCCAGATTCATGTGTTTACTTCTTAACCCAAACTTGGCAATATGACCTCATTTGGAAATAAAGTTAATGCAGGCATATGGATTGAAGGTGAGGTCATAAGGATGGACTTCACCCCAATATAACTGTTTCCTCATACCAACAGGAGATATTTGATAGAGAGAAATGCACACAAAGGGGGGTACCATCTGAAGAGAAGGCAGATATGTATAAACCAAAGAACACCAAAGATTGACAGCAAACCACCAGAAAGGCAAGGAACATATTTTTCCCTTTTAGGTCTCAGAAGGAATAAACCTTGGTTACACCTTGATCTTGGACTTCTAGCCTCAAGAACTATGACATAATTACTATCTCTTGTGTAAGTCGTACAGTCAGTAGTACTTTGTTATGACAGCACTAGCACACTCGTGCACCCAGTTAAGAAAATGTCATACTCATTGATTCACTCTTCATTGTAATAGCCATGGGCTGCAAATGTTGCACTGACATTTCCACAAGCATAGTTATGTGTGAGGGACTTAGGACAGGCTGAGACACATTAAGGACAGTTAGTAGCATATTGTTGAGAGTCAAAGTTTAGTATAGGGGAAACAAACCAAATCAGTTTAAATATATATCTAGAAAATTTAAAGATATCTAATACAGTTTTTCCTCTTAAAACATGTTGATATGCTCTTAAAATGGGTATTGAAAAAACATGGCTATATGACCTAAAAAAAGAGACTGAGAAAATGTAGAGAAAGTAAAAGATAATAAAGGACCTTGATGTAGTATGCTGATTCTCAAAGTTGAAACTTATATAATGCAACATTACTTCAATAAAAATAATTTCAAAAAATAAAGGAGAATTCAGCAATGCTCTAAATGCCATGGGTGACCAGCCAGGAAAAATACAGTCACCTTCAATGTTCATTTGACATAGAGAAGCTATTTATAATTTCTTTCTCATCTTATGATCTCTACACCCAACTTGAGACAATTTGTGCAGGAATGCAAGGTCAGCCAGAGGTGGATTAAGAGAGACCAGGAAATAAATAATCCTTAGTCTACTCACCATCCAACTTTCCAGGAAATCAAGCCATAAAATTCCATTTGATCAGCTCTTGGTTTTTGGTACTTTATAGATCAGTGATTCTCATAGTTTGAAAAGGGAATGTTAGGAACATGAGGAAGTTTGGCAAGATTTTATAGTCCAAATAAGACAGCTTGGAATGACTTACTCTCCTTGCCAGGCTGGTCCTATCCCTTGCCAGCTCCTGCCTGCTGCTGCTCTGTGTCTTCTTTCATTTAGCATCTGGAGACTGTTCAGTCCTTCTTGCCCTGGCACTTTTTTGAGTGAACTAGTAAATGAACTGGTTGAAAAAAAGAGGTGAGACATGTTGCATTATTTTAACCATCTCCATTATTTTCATGGTTATTAGTAAAACATACGAATCCCCCTACTCCCTTTTTGCTATTTGATGTTTTCCTTAGTGAGTCTATGGCATTCTTCTGTCCGAGGGGCTGAAGTGGACATGAGAGTGTGAATAAATTACCATAGTGAGGTTAAAAGCACTCAAAATAAGATTTTGCAATAAAACAATAGCCTTGAAAACCTTTCCACTGATGGAGATCTTGTAAATTCCTTTAGCATGGGCTCTGTTCCTCAGCACAGTGAATGTTAGTGAAGTTACAGGCATCAAAAATACAGATTTACTCAGCTGGAGATTAGACTACACGGAGGTAAAAGTAAGGCCGTGGGGCCTGGAATACAGGTGGGCCTGGCTTTACAGGGTCAGACTATGAGTGTCCAACCAAGACACAAAAACATGGACCAAGAATTATACCAGCTGCTAGCTTCATTCCAGCAGGATAAGCAGCAACCAGGGAACAAAGAATATTACCATGGAAACCAAAAGAATCGAAGGACAGCACATGTGCACAAGATTTCCTTCATTCTTTCTCTATGGGACCACATCAGCCACAAACCTCCACCATGAGAGAAGAAGATGTGAAATCTTGGGAGAGATACCTTTTCCTAAGAGCACTATTTGAATTGTGGCATCAGGCTAGCATTTGCAGGTTATGGTCAGTCTTCTTCCTCTATTGGGCAGGGTTAAGGGCTTTTGAGGAAGATAAGAGCCATTTTAAAGGGTGAGGAGGTAATGTCTGTGCACGACTGTTGCATAGTGAGTATATGTGCTTCTCCTCATAATTTTGTTGACTTTCGTTCAGCTTTCTGTTTGGTATTAAGGGTGAAATGTAGCAGGAAGGGGCCTCCCTGGTGGCGCAAGGGGTTAAGTCTCAGCACTATGAATCTATCCGCAGCCACTGCAGCACGAGTTCAATCCCTGGCCAGGGAGCTTCCCACATGGCACAGCAGACCTCTCCTGCCTTGCCCACTGCTCCCCTCAGCAGTATACTTCAGTAGATTCGCCTGTTTTGCTCCCCACTCTGGTGAATCATCTCACCCCCCAAATCTATGGCCTACACCCCAGTTCCTGTATGCATAAATAAATACAAATAAATCTTCAAAAAAAAGAAACGTAACAGGAAGTAGGTAACAGTGAGCAAGGGGTATTAGCTGAAGCATTTGGTTCCCTTAACCATGTCTCTGTCTCTTTACTTTAGAGAACTGAGAATCTGTGGGCTGTTCTTCAGTTAAGAGATCCTATGGATCTCTGCAGAAATATTTTTCTCAGCTTTAATATAATTGTGGGCCTTGAGTTTTTCAACCAAAAATGACTAATTTACCCAAAAAAACACTGACAGAGTAAGTGAAATTGTGCTTCTCAACTGCTAACTTAGCACAGATTATGTTTTCTAATGTCTAATCTCATAGACGTAAGTGCTTTTGTAAAATATAACAAATGTGACTCATTGAGATCCAGAGGTTCAGCATGCTGTTGAAGGTCACAGAGCACTGGTAAGTAGCAAAACTGGGTCACTAATCAAGTACGAACTCAGAGTGTTGTGTCTACACTCTCCCTTCATTAGATTTATATATTGCATCACAGATGGGTTTGCTACAGATACCTCTTCTAACCTTAGGAAAAACATATGTGTTGAGGGCTCTCAGTTAAACATCTGAAGGCCTTGCACTGGGTACTATACAATCACTACTTTAAAGTGATGCAAGTCTGCCCCCTCAGAGCTTACCTAGTTAGTAGAAATGACAAGGGACTAAGCTTTACCATTAGACCATGTTACACTAAACAAAAATCCTTCAAAAAATGACCAAATAAAACATCAAGTTTCCTCATTTTATAAACACAATCCTGCATTAAGAATTAAGTGCAGATAAAACTGCTAAAAAATTAATTACATTAATTTCAGGTTTCTGAAAGCTAAAAACATTTATGTTTCAAATTAAGATTGAAGATATAAAAAGACACTTAAAGGAACATGCTAATGGAAATAAAAACAGGTGGTATGTAAATTACTAACAATAACCTCTATAATTTGATGTATAATTTTCTAGTGAACAGAAAAGCAGAAGTTAGTAGAGAACATGCACTTGTTAGCTTAACTGCATCGGGCTCCATTAACCATTAGAGAAAGCATTTATTTCTATTTTATCTTTGGTTTTAAGAAAGGCTTTTTTCCATCTCTTGAATTAAGTGTTAATAAAACAACTATTCACCTTCAATTAGTACAAATTGCTTATTTAGGTGTTTCTATGGTTCAGTAACAGAGCATAGATGAATATGTAATTAGCTTTTAAACTCTACCCTAATAGGCAATATACAATCCCCTGTTCTATAGAACTTCATTTAACATGTCCCTAAGCATTTTTAGAAAGCTAAATGGCAAGCATTACCTAGCATTTGCCTCTATGTAGAGAATTTATCCCCCAACAAACACATAATCTATATGAAAGTTTAAGAACAACTATTTAGTATAGGATGTAAATGCAAAATCTGCTATAGGGACAAGAGAACACAGAACTTCTAAGAAATTGGGAGGAAGCATCCATGTACATAGACAAAAGTCCTTACAGAATTAGAAAATATACATTGTTTTAGAAATAATACAATAGTCAGTAAAGTAGGTATTAGCTAATTTCACTGGAGGATAAAAATAGAAATTCAATGTGTTTCTCAGTTCATCTAAGCTTCTACTTAGAAATGATAAGAATGTCCCTGAAACTGTCACAACAGGGAAAACTATTCCTCCTCCTGAAAGTAGCCATAGAAAATAGAGATGTTAAGAAAGCTTTGGCAACATGTTATGAATGGAAGAATTATAGGGCAGGGGAAGATATAAAAATAAAGTTGTTTTTCAAACAACTTTATGAAAATAAAAAGAAATAATATGAAAATAATAAGAACATTTTCCACTTATTTCTCAATTGAACTTAGAACTAAGAGAACAACTTTCCTAACTATTAGCAAGTGCTTTATTAAATTTAGGCAGAATATTTCATGATTATTTCGTAGGGATCAATAATTCCTTAAACTGCTGTCTCTGATTTTGTTATCTTTGCACTAGATAGTGGATTCTGATAACATCTTTAAAATGTGCTTTTATAGTTAAGAACATTGGGAATTATGTAAAAAATATTCAATAAAATATTATTTCAAAATACAGTCAGTAGACATGCAAGAAATGACATAAAATAGGAAAAGTATCTTTAATTTCTATTTTGATACCAGGCATATTCCCAGCTTAGATATCTGTATGTAAAACATAAACACAACGTATATTTCTTTCTAATTCTGAGGAAACCCCTTCTATTTAAAAAATAACTCTTATAGATTACTCTAGTTCTCTTTTTCTTCGTGTCACCTCCATTTATGTGAGATCATCCATTTACCCTTCCTTAATTCTTTTATCCAATATAAATACTTTTTTTCTAGTTATGTTTCCACTGCTCTTACTTTAATAAGCTGTTTTCTATTACCCACTAGTGGTTTATGTGCTCTACTAACTGGTGCATAATTTTGCTTTTAATTATTCTTTCATCAACCATTTATTTGTATTCTCCTGCTATAGCTCTAAGGGAAAAAACAAGGACATACTCACTTAGAAACAAAAATTATTTTTCCTTATCTATCTCTTGATCCAGAAAGTTGTTTTTATTTCTCTGTCATGATCTCCCTTAATTTAGTCTGCCTGAAGAACTAGAAACCCTCAAAATGCCTTTACTTATTATCTTCCTTTGAAACTTTCCTTAATCTGAATTTATTTCTGCTTTTTCACCTAATTTCTACTAGGTATAGACCTCTACCTGTTTTTTAATTGTTTGTTCACCTTACTGCCCACCTCTTTCCATTTCCGGATTGGTAACACCTTGAGAACTGATATTTTAATTTTTTTTTTTTTAAAGAATTTTTATTTATTTATGTACACAAGCTGGGGTACAGGCCAGAGGCGTGGGGCGGCGAGAAGGTTCACCAGAGACAGAGTGGGGAGCAGAACAGGCAGATCAGAAATACACTGCTGAGGGGAGCAGCGGGCGAGGCAGGAGAGGTCTGCCGCACCATGTGGGATTCTCCCCTGCTGGGCGTCGAACAGGCATCGCTTGCGGCCGACAGCTTCATGGCGCAGCGCCCAACCGCTGCGCCACCGGGGAGACCCTGATATTTTAATTTTTTTAAAATTTTACAGTCCAGAAGAGTCCCTAGTCAGGGAAAACCAAGAACATGTTAAATGTGTGAGCAGCTTATAACAAATTCTAGATGTCCTAGTCTTTGCCTTTACTACTTTGTGTTTTTGATCAACATTAGGTTAATAGTAATGCTTGCTGACACAATATATTTATATTTTAAAAATTCTCCAGGTAGTCAAATTTTGCTTGTAAGTCAAATGTTTTGCTTGACTAATGAGGAAAGATATAAAAAATGATGTTTGCATTTTTCTTAGTATAAAAATAATGTGTATTCACTCACGAAGCATTGTGAATAGGAAGTGAACTCACCTGTGATATCACACTCATGATGCCTTTTTAATATTCTGCTGTGTTTTCTAGTTTTTAAAAACACTAATATATATTAAAATAAGGGGGACTATTTTCATTTCATTTCTATTTTTGAATCCTTATGTCTTGTGTTTTACCTGAAATAATTTAATACTTATAAAGTTGGTACTGGGAACCCCAAATTTTCCTCTAGTCATATGCTTCAAAACTAAGGGAAGATAAATGGCTTCTTATACTTATTGATTTTCTCACTCAATTTGAGGATTATATTTACGTGTAGATTTTTTTCCCCTCAAGTCACTGATTCTGACTGGCTGCCACTTAGTACTTGCACATAATTTTACCCAGTGCTTTCTTCCTGTCAATTCCTGAGCAGCTTCTGAAAAATTACCAGAGATGCCTGAGGGCATTTGTTGTGCATCATCTCTGCCAGCGATCATTAGCCAAACATTTGTGAATTCCTTTCAAAGACACCATTTTTAAAAACCTTTTATCTAGAGGTAGTTAGACAAAGCAATTCCATTTAGAGCTGGTGTTTACCATTTGTCATTCAGCAACCTTTTCTTTCACCCTAAAGTAAGAGATGAACCACATCCTGATCAGCCTTGCCTAGGAAATATAGCAGAAATGACAGTGTTTCAGCACGTGCAATGACTGAATTTTAAGCAGAGAATGAAATAATAGGATCAGCATATATTTTCACCTCACCTAAAATAAAATCCACATGTAAAATTTTATACTTTCTATTGAAACTTTATTTTGGAAACTATGTATTTATCAATCCTATGTAAAATTCAATATTATTCTATATATTTTAATAATGGATGCTAAAACCTTTAGGGGGTTTGCAATGTAAGTAAGGCACCGTAAACAGTTCACAGTTCACAGGTGTTATTTCATTTCAGTCCACAACACACTCATGAAGTGTTTTGTTACCCCCAATTATGATGTTGAAATCTTAACTCCCAATTTGATGGCATTTGAAGGTCTTTGGGAAGTGATTAGGCTTAGACAAGATCATGAAGGCCAGGTATTCATTATGGATATAGTACCCTTGTAAGAAGAGACTAGAGAGCTTGTGCCCAATCTTTCTTTATCTCTCTTTGCCAGATGGGAATACAGCCAGAAAATTACTGACTGTAAGACAGGAAGAGAGTCTGATCTCAGATTTCCCATTCTCAAGACTCTGAGAAATAAATGTCTGGGGTTTAAGCCACCCAGTGAATAGTACTAGGTTAGAGCAGCTTGAGAAGACTAGATATGAGGTAAGCATTAATTGACTACAGGTGATGAAGAAGAAACACATGAGGTAAAGTAATTCACACAAGGTCATTTTGTTGGGGGGAAAAAGGATGTCTGTAACAAACTCCACAGATAGGTTTATGGACCCTACCTCAGATCAAAGAGATCAAGACACTTGGGGCTACTAATCCCTTAATGCAATCATCATCAAAGAGAGGATTACTGGGAAATGAAGGGTGGAGCTGAACAAGAGCTAAAAAGCTGGAGAAGAAGAAACACAAGACAGAGCACACGGAAGACAGGAGGAGAAGGAAGAAGGATGGAAAGCCAGAAGAGGCACATGAAGCAGAGAGACTTGTAAAGAATCTGCACTGGCCAAAGTCCGTTGTCTTCTCTGTCTTTTCTAATTGTATTAAAGTTTCTTTCCACAAAAGGTCCTATATGTTTTGTACTGATGTGGCTGATGGCAGAACCTATTTAGATCGGGCATGTTTGGGGGTTCTGGAGTGTCCCTCTCTCTGCCCTGTAACAATTTTTCTAGTGGGCAGCATAAACCTGACTGCAGGGTCTACTGCCAGTACCCCTAACCATGATACCATACTGCTTCCGCCTTGAGTCAGGCATGGGAAGTAAACCAACCTTTCTGTGAAAAATAGATAATCCTCATGTGAAGTTATTAATATACTCAAGTTAAACTAGTCCTGGAATTCAGGAGATCCATCTCGTGTTGTACTCAGCTCAGCATCACAAATGTATGCAATGACTTTCAAGATAATGACAATTCAAAAGCTTTATTCATATAATCCATTTGTTGAGTTTTTCCTCTTTGTTCATTATCATATTTTACTTTAAAGTAATGTCTTCTTTTCCCCCCATAGCAAATACTTGGACACTTTATCTTTCATTCACTTAAATATGTACTAGATTGGGAGACTGAGTGTTTTCCCTTTAAACTCATTCTTTTTAGTCATTTATTTAACACACATTTGCTTAGTGTCTGCTTTGTATTGGCATTCTTAATGGTATTGGGTAAATATTGATGAACAAAATAGATAAATGTGCCTGTCTTCATAGAACTTATATTATGGTAGGGAGAGAGGGAAAGATGGATAAACATGTAATAAAAAAATCAATACTTAAGATAATGTCCAATAATGAGAAATGTTATGGAGAAAATAAATGAATGAGTGTGTGTGGTCAGAGATGAACTATTGAAGGTGTTAGCATTTCAGCTGATACTTGGAAATGAGTCAGGAACTCTGGGAAAGAACATTCCAGGCAAAAAGAACAGTAAGTACAAAATCCTTGAGTTGAATTGACTTCCTGTTCTAGGGAATGAGGCATGAATTTTTTGGAGTCACTGTCCAGTTTTCCTTGGGCTCAATCTTAGGACATAAACCAATTTGCATGACTGGATTAAATAACCTAATGAACTCTGACCCATGTGCTGGGGTATTAAGGAAGTCAAGTCTCCATTTGGGTTTTGTTTATGTTTTCATTCCTGTTGAACATCATCTGTATTTGAAATCTCTCCAGCATTGACTTGAAAAAGGACATCGGTCATTTAAATGGGAGAGCAAGACAGGAGATGCTGTAAATCACAGCATTAATGATCATGATTAGATTTTGAACATCTTCCAAGAATACTCTTTGCATTCCTTTTCAGTCTGTTAATCTGCTTGATTTATGCTAAAAATTATGATGTTAGATTACTGCATTCCTTTTGTTTGCTGCTAGTATACCAGTGTTCTTTGTGACAGTGATAATGAACATAATGAAGATCATTAAGTTACTGCAGACTTTACTAGAGGAATTTGTAGTGGACAACTTTATTTTCTTATATATAATTAAATTCCATTTGAGTCACTAGCCCAAATAATGAAAATTCATACACCACCAATGATTTAGGACACTTTGCCAAAGAGAAAATTTTGCATATAGTATAGCTGTTAGACAAGGACATCGAGGAAGATAAAACAACAAATTTCTTCAGCACAGGAAGAGCTTATTATTAAGGAGTAAAGGAATTTAGGGAAAAGCATTTGCTGTAGATGATGTGTGTATATATATGTGTGTATATATATATACACACACACATATATATGTATATATATACGTATATATATACACACACATATATGTATATATATACATATACATATACATACACACATATATATATATATATATAATGTGTATATATATATACACATTACTGAGCTAGCATTGGTTTACAACACTGTATGTTTTAGGAGTAAAAGTTCACACTTCTTAAATGTGTTTCACTACTTCATGCCTACCACCAAAGACCCTATAATAACCCCCTACCGCAGTCCGCTGGGCTCACTCTACCCTTTGCTCCCACACACCTTTTGATTCCCTCAGTTCTATAGTCAGAATCCAAAGGTTTAATTTGGTTTGGCTTTGTCTGTTCCTTTGCTTTGTTTATTTATATTTAATATATGAATGAAATTATCTGGTATTTGTCTTCTTTCTGTCTTATTTTGTTTAATATTATCACCTCCAATTCCATCCATGTTGTCAAAATGGCAAAATTTCATCTTTTTTTATGAGTAGAATTCCATTGTGTATTTATATCATGTAGTATTTATCTACTCATTAATTTTGGGTACTCTGGTTCTTTCCATAATTTGGTTATATTTAATAGTGCTGCAGTGAACATAGGAGGGCACCTATCTTTTCAAGTTAGTGTTTTTATATTCTTTGACTAGATACCCAGCAGAGGAATTGATGAATTGTCGGGAAGATCTATTTTAATATTGTTAAGGAACATCCATACTGCGTTCTATAGAGGTAGCATTTTTGCATGTTGCAGTTTGCATTCCCACCAATAGTGTGTGAGGGCTCCTTTATCTCTGCGGCCATATCACCCTTTCAGACCCTGATATTTCTGATCTTTTTGGTATAGTCATTCTAACAGATGTGGGGCAATATCTTGTTTTGATTTTCATTTCCCTGATAGTGTGATGAGCATTTTATCATGTACCTATGGGCCATCTGTATGTCTTTTCTATAAGTCTTTTCAATCTTATATATGCTTTTCGATAGAGTAGTTTATTTTGTTGTTGAATTATATGAGTTTTTTATAAATTTTAGATTTTTAATTTTTTTTATTACGGTAACTTTGGTTTACAACACTGTATGTGAATCAGAGGCCTAGAATCACACATCTTCAGACGCATGTCACACCACTTCCACCACCAACGCACTCAAAGGCCTTCACCATAGTCTATTGTGTCTTCTTCCTACTTTCCTCTCTCACCTCTCCCTCTATCCCAAGTAATTTCAATTCTATAGTCAAATTTCTAGGATTTTATAGTCAAATTTCTGGTATTTTATATTGGTTCCTGTTTTGTGTTGTACTAGCACATGTCTTGGAAAGACTGAAGTAGTGCAAAAAGTTTCTCTCTCTTTCTCTCTCTCTCCTGACATGTTGCTCTACTAACCCAAATAAGCAATGAAGAAAGCAGTTGCCTCATGCTCAGATATTCATTTGTTCAGATGTTTCAATCCCTCATTATACAACAAAACCAAGGAAATTTTCTTTAAAAATGCTGCTGCAGTGTATCTGTCATAGCAGATTGGTGAATGTTATGGAAAAGAGACAAATGAATAAGGAAGTAAAGTCCAAGATGATTTCTTGAAGGTATTAACATTTGAATTGATATTGGATCTATATCAGCAAATCTACAGTGGTAAATAAATTACCTGATGCTATTTGGTGATTTAGTAACTCATAGACATAAATGGGAAATAAGACATATCTTTAATGCTAATTTTTTATTGGAAAACAGGATATATCAGGTGGTCATTTGTAAACACTAAGAAAGCTCTATAATTCTAGTTTTCTTACCAAGTTGGTGCATATGCTCAAGGTACCATCTGGAATATCTGTAGTTCTAACATTACTTCTTTCTTGGGTGTTTGTTGACAATTTAGAAAACCTGGACCACCTCTCAACATAGCCTTTTTAAAATAACAGGCTGGATTTATTTTTACCAACATCAGCAACCATCACTTTACTTTGTTTTATTTTTTAAAAGATTTATTTTTATTTGTTTATGCATGCAAGAACTGGGGTGTAGGCCAGAGGTGCAGAGGGGTAGAGAATTCACCAGAGACAAAGTGGGGAGCAGAACAGGTAGATCTACTGAAATACACTACTAGGGAAGCAGCAGGTGAGACAGGAGAGGTCTGCTGCGCCATGTGGGTCAGTCCCTGGCTAGGATCAAACTCATGCAGCAATGGCTGGTGATAGCTTGATAGTGCTGAGACTTTAACCCCTGTGCCACCTGCGAGTCCCAAACACCATTTTTTTTAAAACAAAATTTATATGAAAAATTTTAAAAAGGATACTTGTGATAGAATTGCTGATGATGGTTTACTTACCATCTTAATTGGAAAGGAAACATTGTATTATAATTTGAATAAATAACATTCTTTTCAATACTATCCAGAATTCAGTAACACCAAGAATGAAAGAAAAATCTATTTTTTCTCCTAATAATTGTGATTAATATTTATCAAATGTCAACTATGCATGCATATCATCAGATAAGACAAATAACCAGAGAATTGCCTTGGAAATTATTTTGTATTATGTGAAGACAAGTAAAATTTTAAATTCTAAGTATAAGCAGACCAATTATTTGACAGTTATATAGAAATCTATTCAAGAAATATGTAAATATGAGATAATATATTACTGACTCTTAGGAAGTTTTTTTTTTATTCAGAACATGTGTGGAGGTTTTGTATAGAATGAAGTGTATTGAAAATATTCCAACTTAGCTAATAGCATGTCTTAAAAAATGATGTACTAAAAATTTCTTGAAGTCATAGACTGGAAATGTTTGCAAAGTGAATTAAAATTATTAGAATTAATTAAATCCATCTAGAATTTTTAAAATTCTGGAAATTTACTAAACTCTTGTAAGGATAAGAAAAGAGGGATTCGGGCCTCCCTGGTGGCGCAGCGGTTGAGCGCTGCGCTGTGGAGCTGTCGGCAGCACGCGATACGAGTTCGACACCCAGCCTGGGAGAATCCCACATGGCGTGGCAGACCTCTCCTGCCTCGCCCGCTGCTCCCCTCAGCAGTGTATTTCTGATCTGCCTATTCTGCTCCCCACTCTGTCTCTGGTGAACCCTCTCGCCACCCCACGCGTATGGCCTGTACCCCAGCTTGTATGTATAAATAAATAAATCTTTAAAAAAAAAAAAAGAAAAGAGGGATTCAAAAATCAATATTTGATTGACTGTAATTTTAAGCCTGAACCAAATGAAAAAAATGATTTACTGAAAACTTAATTTATAATTTTAAGACCTAAAAAATATTTTAGTTTGATTATTAGGTCCATATTTGTTCTAAATATACCAAGTTCATGATGTCTGCAATTCTGGACAAACCAATATCTATTACAATGATATTTTACCAATACTTAGACTTTTCAGAGTATCATAAGTGATCGAAATGAGTACAGCATTAAATTTTGTTGCTTTAGCAAACATTTGGGATCCTCATCACATCCCATGTGTTCTTATTCAAAACTGTGATTATATTTCTTATTTACAGTTTATCTAAGTCAAAATACTAACATGTATTAATTAGTTATTGATTAAAAATAATTAATTAGATCGCCCACCATGTATCAAACCTCATTCTATGTTTTAGTCATTCAGACTAGAACAAACCAGGAAGGAGGAGGCCCTACTGTGAATAAAATTATCAATTCTGTATAAAAATCATAAGTATAAAAATGCTTGTGTCACGTTGGTTAAAATTTATTTCTTTTAATAAATATTGGCTGCTTTAATGGTGTGAAGACAGAGGGATTTGAGGCAGATAGGATTTGACAGTGGTGGTTATGGAGGGTGAGTGGAACATTTGCGAATATAGAGGAGTAAAAATGTAACCCAAAAATTAAGATTAAAAATGTAAAACAAAAGTAAAAAAAAAAATCCTTTAAAAATATTTCAGTAAATGACATGACCCGAGAAGAATAAAAATCAGAATATTTTCATGTGTGCTATAGTCGACATGAGTATTTTGGAATGCTCACTTCTTAAGTAAAATATATTCCTAAACTGATAATCTAACTCTTAATTTCTCATCTTATTTTTTCATTTAAGTGGGAAAAAATCTATAAGCATAAAACAGTAGGTAAATAGATTGAAAATGGAAAAATAAATTTAATGTTCTATGTCTATGTTCCCCTAATATTTTCCAGAAGCAGTTAAATTAGTTGATGACTAATAATTAAGGATATTTAAGTAGGATGCATGCCAAAACTAAAGTCATGTTTGGCACAATTGCTTTGGCAGCCAGATAAATGAACTAAATAACTCATCCAACAAGTTAAATCACTTAGTCATATGAAGGTTCACTTTGGAATTTATTGATCTTGATGGGTTTCTAATATATATTCAAATGTACACATGCCATAAGAACTGATTCAGTTATACTATGATACAAGTGCATGTTTGATGTCTTGCCCTCAAAAATTCTGTTTCTCTAATTTATTGACATGAAAAATTAGAATTTCTATCAAACACTGTGTGACCATTAGAATAGACCCAATCCAAACTCTGAGCAAAATCTTATGCTTAATTTCAGGTGTCCCTGTGGTGTCACTTTCGTTCTAAGATAATAACAACATAATAGAAATGGCCTGATACCTATTATTTTAAGATGACTGTCATACAAATGATAATAGCAATAATAGTTTTCTTTTGTTGATTTACTTTATGTCAGGCACTATACTGAATGCTTTATGCACATCTATGTCATTTAATCATGGAAGAAACCTAAACTTCTGAAAAATGGAAATTGAAATGCAAGGGAGGAATAAATTACAAAGTTAGGCAGACAGTAAGGGGAGATCTGAGGTTTGGATCAAATTAAGCCAACTCCAAAGACTATATATAATCTCAGTTCACATTAAAGTCTTAACCCATCTACCCACACTTATGATATATAAGGTTATACTAATTCTACTGTAACCAAAACCTAAATAATATCTGATACAGAATTTCTTTGCAGCAATCTTTATTTGGATAGAGCACCTATCAAAGTTCAACTTGATCAGTGGGTATTCATAAAGGATAGCCTAAGAATAGTAATCATATAATTTTAGGATTATTCAAGCTTTATTTTAATATTAAGCCAGAAATATAGAAAGCTACATGATTTGATTATTAAATTGGCTTTACAAAATCTATTTCTTTTGATATGTTAAGTACCAAGTTAATGGTCTTTGAAGATTTTAAAACCTTTAGAGGATTATAAAAATACATACAATGAAAAGACTGAGAGAAATAAATGAGGTATGCAAAATGGATAAAGATGAATAGAGTGATAATAAAACTAAATTGTGACACAGCCAGACCTACCCTATGATCCTGAGACAGGGCCACAAATTTGACTTGAAGTTTCTGTAAGAGCAAAGAAGACAGGGAAATATAGTTGTTCATAGAGTCTCCAAAAACGAAAATCTAGTATTCAAAAGAAGCACTGTGTTTCCAGATTCCAAATTTCTCCTCTGGGACATAATAAAAAGGGGTGTTCTTCATAATAGCTGACACTTAGTTAAATATGAATTTCATGGAATTTCTTCTTTTGTTGTCTTTCATGTTGGGCTAAAACAGAGATGTTCAAATTTGTATTTCTCTGGTATTCAATGGACTGCATCATAGAAAAATTATTCCACAAGCAGCAATTCTCTTGACCTGACTTTTGATAAGGCTTGGGCTGCAGGAGTTTAAAGTTGGCTTTGGCAAGAATCTGTAATGCTAGCTTTCTAATACTGCTTAAGACGTAAAGCATTTGCTTTGATATAGGTTTAAGATTTAGGTTTATAATGAAAAGGCCATGCTTCTAACCATGGGTAGAACTTTGGGTAGAACTAGATTAAGAGGAATTGATTGGAGATACCAGTTTGCAAAATGACAAGAATAAAAATAGCTAAACCATAATAACCCTGAATTAGTTTTATATTGTTGCCATAGCAAATTATCATAAAGTAAGTGTTTTAAACAGCACATTTATGGTCTTACAGCTTGAGAGGGCAGAAATAAACACAGATTTTTATTGGGTGAAAATCAAGGTGGTTGATAAGACTGCATTCCCTTCTAGAGAAGAGTCTAGAAAAGAGTTTCTTCATCTTATTATCAACTGGAAATACCTGCATATTTTATCTTTTTCCCACTACCTTCAAAGCCAACAACATTGCATCTCTGTCTTCCTTTGTCACATCTCCCTTTGATCCTGACCTCAGCTGGGAAAGGTTCTCTGTTTTGAAGGATTCAGGATTAGTTGGGTCCGGGATAATTTACCCATCTCAGCTACTTAACTTTAATCATATTTGCAAACTCTTTTTTTCTTTGCAGGGTAAGTTATTCATGTTACAGGGATCAAGATTTAGGCATCTTAGGGGACCATTCCAGCTACTGGAAACACTTAAGGATGAGGAAATCTTATCTTAGATTTCTTTCCTCCTATTCCTCTACTCGATCCTATTACTACCCTTGCTTGTTTCATGGATTTCTGGGGAATTAAGTTCCACCCTTGCCAATGACCCCAGCAATAGCAATTTTTTACATGTCTAAAATGGTAGCCAGTGGGGATTTAACAAAGGCATCAAGAGATATATGAAGAGAGCTCATTTTTTCTTGGTGGACTGCAAGGCTGGCCAGGCACATGTGTGCTCTGTAGACAACTAGAACTGTATGAAGAAGAGGATCTAGGGCAAAGGGTGGTTTTTATGGTTGTCTTTACTAGATGAGTATGTACACGGTCAGAAACAGCAAAAATTGGAAGATTTGATTAAATATGACTTACTTTCTTCTCAAAAATTGATGAAGCTGGGATCATATCAGTTAGAGTTGAATGAATGTATACTTTATTCCTCACCGTAGCTGCTCTTAATACTAAGCTCAAAATTCTGAGTTATTATTTATTTATTTATTTTTTTTTTTTTAAAGATTTATTTTTTATTTATACATACAAGCTGGGGTACAAGCCAGAGCCGTGGGACGGCGAGAGGGTTCACCAGAGACAGAGTGGGGAGCAGAACAGGCAGATCAGAACTACACTGCTGAGGGGAGCAGCGGGCGAGGCAGGAGAGGTCTGCCACACCATGTGGGATTCTCCCCGGCCGGGCGTCGAACTCGCGTCGCCGCTGCCGACAGCTCCACAGCGCAGCGCTTAACCACTGCGCCACCGGGGAGGCCCCTGAGTTATTATTTGTAAGAATAAATACCAACACAGATATACACTTGTGTGCATGCATGAGGATAGAAAAAAAAATTTAAAACATTTTAAAAATGAAACCTCTACAGCTACACAAGTTTTAAATTCTTTCTTCATTCCCCAGGTGGGAGTCTGCAATAGTCTATTAATAGCATCCCTTAGTGTATAACACTCTGCAGATGTTCTCTTCTGCTGAATTTTTTTCACATACAAACCTGTTATCATTTATCTATGTTTTCATTTGGGGAGGCTACATCCAGAAGGAGCATTATCTATAGTGTTGTTGTAGCATTTCTTAGTATTAGCAAAGTTGTGTAGGATTTTTTGCCTAAAATATTTTTTTACATTCAATGAGTGTTTTCTTCATGGAGTTTATTAAAATTTAGTATCTATCATGAAACAAATAGCACCAATATTGTACAGCTGTGGAGTCTGAATCAAGATATTGGAACTAGTTAATAGTGGGTCCAATCAAAGTGCAAGGAGAAGGGTAAAAGGTGGGAAGGAAAACAATGATGTGTGTGCTTTCACATTCAGGGAGAAAGCTTTGATTAACAGATTCTCAACACCCTAAAAGAATTTATTTTTCTGAAGTGTTTTGGGAGCTCTATTTTGAGCACCAAGTAAAACATAACACTTTGAAGATCACTAGATTTTACTCAGGTATCTTGCTGCATTGTTGAGTGTATCCCGGGTGTGGGTGTTAAACTTGTTTTTCTAGAGAGTACTGTAGTTGCCTAAATCTTGGAGAAAGTGATCCAATTTCAAGTGGGAGTCAAGGCTCTCTACCTAAGATGGCATGAAGTAGGATGCAGACATAGTAACTTAATGACTGAGCCTGACAACATCCTGAACATGATATGGCTTGAGATTTTCTTCTCCTATCTCCGCTATGTAACTTCAGTCCTCAGTTACACTGACCAACTCTAACTCCTGACTCTTGTCATTTCCCCGAACAATTCAAATCCCAGGTTATTTCAGCTGATTCCAGACCTGAAGTCCTGCAGGTTCATGTTTTCAGTATCACTTTTAACTTTTCTTTTGTTTCTGGCCAACAGACATGTGTTTGAACATGGTTACTTAAAGTTTTCTTCTTTCCTATTTATCTATCATTGCTCTATATCTGGAGTACAGGAAACATCAAAGGGTGAGCTTACGACTACCATTTATCTTGACTGGAAGTCCTAAATAAATTTCTAAATTATTGTTCTAGACTCAAAATAGGAGACATGAAAGATATTATTTTGGGCAACGGCATCATTCCCCTTAAAGCTGCCTCACATAAATCAACTGAGATATAAAATAAAAATAAAAACAAGGCTACTCTGAAATTTCACCCCTCTTGCAATAATGTAGCATAAGTGATTCAGTATGGTCAGGCAATTTCAGAACAATTCATCTGGTAGAACTCCAGAGGGTCAGGCCTTTCAATGGAGTTCCTGGTGCCATCTAGAAGATGGTCATCTATCCATATACCACTAAGTTGACAGAAAGTAAAAAGCATGAATTTCTTTATAAAGTTTTTACAAGAAGAATGAAGAAACTTCCTGAGTGGCAAGCTATTCATTAGAAGTAACACTGAAATTTAAGTTTCAGCTTTCTTGGCTGACAGTCCATTGTTCTTTTCATCGTACCATGCAGTTTTATTTATTTCTTTTTCTTATAAAAATATATTGAATGTTGAGCTATCTGGAAAACACCTCAGGGAAAGGGGAGGTTCTAAGTTCCCTGACGCATTCAAGGAAGCGTGGAGCTGAGCAGGCAGAAGATGGAGAGGAAGGGAGGGGGAGGGGAAAGGAAGAAGACCTGGAGGAGGCACATGGAGCAGAGAGAAATGTGAAGAAGCTGCACTTGCTTCTTGTTCTTGGACTTGTACCAGGGACTTGGGGGACAAGGATGGAGACACGTGAAACAGACATGGGTGAGAGACCTGCGGAGAGGCTGACAATGGCAGCCTTTAGCTTGATGTTGATTTTGTCCTTTTTCTTCTGGACTTTTCTGACCCTTTCTTCCCCTTTCCTCTGGGTCCCCACCAGGAGGTGCCTTAGACTTGTGGCAAACCACGTGCCTCAGTGGCCCTGCTTTGGGCCAACCCTACTTGGTTGGGCATTTACCCATGAGGAGATGGGTAAAATTGGGTGTTTGATTTGGAAACTATTTCTTTTAAAATTTTCTTCTCTTTTTGCACACTAATTGTATAAATTTTGTAAAGTTCTTTTCTATTGACGGTCTTATGCACCAGAGTGTGTTGTCTTGATGTGGCG
The DNA here is from genome assembly GCA_004024925.1 of Scalopus aquaticus. Lineage (NCBI taxonomy): Eukaryota > Metazoa > Chordata > Mammalia > Eulipotyphla > Talpidae > Scalopus > Scalopus aquaticus. The sequence goes on from PVIJ01003451.1 coordinate 103,590, forward strand.
ATGGCAGAACCCATTTACAGCAAGCACATTTGGGGGCCCCAGATTACCCTCACCCTGCCCTGTAACAGAATGAGTGTCTAACACTGAACTAAATAGCTCTAAATCTCTCTCAGGGTCTTTTCCTGATAACACAGGTTTGCCTTACAATCCCAGGGAACATCTGCTCTAGAAAGAAAGTAGAGATAGATTTGTGACTGAAGGATGCTTTGGGCTATATGGATGGGAGAGTCTTGTGCATGTTTAAAAGCTGAGGGTAAGATCAATTTGAGAGGATGTATTTATATCATTAAGTAAATCCTTATTGCAGTTTGACATTTCAAAACAATTCTCATTTGTTCATGTTAACAAGATTAATAAAGCCCCAATTTCCTGTAATGCATTGCAGTTTTAAATATGTTTGCATTAGTGACCTTGTTTTTCTTCTCACAATAATTCTGTTGCTATTATTTTTGTTTTTGCAGCACAGACCATTCCTGTCCTGTCCACACATGCAAAGAGCCTGAAAATGGTTAACATTCAAAAATTACTTACTGAATAGAAATGATAAAACTATGACCTGAAAGCTTAAGTTTTTGGCTAAATTTACACAAATGTTAGGGACCGTGCTGGGTCTTTGGACTCCAAATCTAGTGCTCCTTCCACTTTAGACTTGCAGGGACATTAGAAATAAAATTAATTTACCACTTGTATTTAATGGTCGGGAGCTTTGTGGTCATTTTATTCGAGAAATATTTCTATCATGTTGAAAAAAATAGTATTTGAAAACAACTGTTATCAGTCACCAACTATTATCAGTGTTTTAAAACACGATGCTGCCTGGATAATTAAATTGTGGCCACACTTGCAGAGACAAACAGTGGCCAGTTATGTCTTGTGGTATAAATACCATGTAGAGACACTTTAAATTAAACTTTAAACTCCATAAAACTGTGGTTAGCAAATACAGTACAGGTGAAATATTGTGGAAATTGTGGAAGAGCAAATAACCTAACAGCACTTCTTAAATATTCTCCACAATGTCCATTTGTTATTAAATGAACACAACAGTTTTTCCATTATGACTATAATGCATTGAGAGGGAGAGGGAAAGGGAGAAAAAGAGAGAGAGAAACAAGATATTTCAGATCTCCAGTCTTGAGACTACATTCAGCCCCAAATTATCAGCAAATATTAATGTGCAAAAATCTTCTATCACTTCATTTTTTATACCTTGAATAATATGTCACACCATATACCCACTTGTTTCAGTACATATTTAATGGGTCATTAAATTATATTTACTAAAATAATCTTTCTATATTGCTTTCATTATATTTAGCAAAATAATCCATGTATGTATACTACTATAAAGTATATGATACAAAAGACAGTCCCCGTTTTGTTCCTCCCAATTCCTGAATGTTTCCTTCCAAAATCATTTTCAAGTCAATTAATACTGCTTTTGACATTCAACCACAATTTTAAAAATAAAATTCTTTATTATTGTTGTGGTTTTTAAATTTATAAATTATATAAGTTCATTTAATGTTCAGTGTTAATACATTAACTTCAATGCATTATTCTCAAAAATTTTCTTTCCCACCCTCAGTATTTTTCAGAGAATCACATGTTTTACTAATAAATGATAAATCACGGACTGAGCCAAATGTAGAAAAAAGCAGTTGGCTTACAGCCAACCAGCGGTCAACTTGTAGTCAACTGTGAGTGGGAAATACATACTTGTATTTGTAACCCACTGAGATTTTTTATTTGTTATTTATCATTATCAAAGCAAAGCCAGACAAATTACTGTCTGGCTATTTTAATCTGCGTTTATGAAGAGATAATATGTAGAACTTAAAGTCTCTTTAAAAAATTATTTTAAAAAAGAAAAATCCTAATGCTTTTGCCCACCATTGAAAATCGAAAGAATAGGCTCAGTCTTTTCAGTTCTACCCTATTATGAATTTGAGGGAGCCAGAGATGAAAAAAATACCTCAGGGATTTTAATAATATTAACGTGTCAGAAAGTTGCAAAATGAAAGGTTGCATCTTGGGGCATCAACTTATTTTAATCTTAGATTCAGATTAATTAAACAAACTGAAAAGAACCACTTGAGATCAAACAGATTTTATTATTTTCTAAAGTAGTCAGGGAGCTAGCTAGTCATTGCTTTGTGAAGTAAGAGACTATCAAGCAAATGCACTTTAAATTACCCTATAAGGCCTCCCTGGTGGCACAAGGGGTTAAGTCTCAGCACTATGAAGCTATGCACAACCACTGCAGCACCAGTTCAATCCCCTGTCAGGGAACTGACCCACATGGCACAGCACACCTCTCCTACCTTGCCCTCTGCTCCCCTCAGCTGTATATGTCAATAGATCAGCCTGGTCTGCTCCCCACTCGTCTCTCATCCCACTACACTGTACCTCTGGCCCACACCCCAGCTCTTGTATGCATAAATAAATAAACAAATAAATAAATCTTTAAAAAATTACACTATAGTGAATTTCCATAAAACTATTGATATTTAACAAGTCTAACACAGCAATAATAATTGAGAAACAGCTAACCTAGCAATAATACTGCTTACTATTTTCCACAGCCATGAGTACTAAAATACAATTGTAGTTTTAAGTAAGCGTTGGTCTCACCACCATTTCAATAAAATTCCTACTTATCATTGACAAAGAAAAAAAAGGTCACCAAAGGAAGGTTTCAGAAAGTGTCCACAGTAAAACTGCAATGAAAAGTTTTACCTTAATGATAAGTCAGATATTGATATCAGATTAACTACTACTCGGTGAGAAATACAAGTTCCTGCAGAACTGTGATTAAAAATATGATACCATTACAATCTTGATAACCTATACCTTATATGTATATATTACATGTAAGTAAGTCAGAAGTTAAAATATTCAGTATTATATGTTTGTATTATTTGCACATACTTTGACAATCAGAGTTTTTAATCCCCAGGCCATGCCAGAGGTAGACTTTGAGCATTTTACAAAGAAATTGTTGGAGTACAAAGGAAATCACCCTGTACCCTGTTGGGGTATCATTACTAAGGTTTAGAACTAAACCCCCATTCCTTGCCCAGCAGGCAAGTTTGGGAGGTTTGAATAGATAAAGGGAATTAACAAGGTTGCTATGGGAACTGGGCCAAAAGACTGATCACCGTGACCTTGAATGCAAAAGCTGCTCCAGGACACATTCTGTGTCAAAGGACAAAGTCCAAGACCTGACATCCCTGGAAATAACTAGCCCAAACTGGCTCCACAAGTAAGAAAGCCCCTGAAAAATGTTATGAGAGCCACAAACCCTTGCGGATGCGCAGACATCTCCCTCCCTTCTCTCCCCGCTGCTTGCTTGCAGGGTATTTCAATAAATTGGTATTTCCTATTCTCTACCCTGTCTCTGATGAATTCTGTCACTCCCCTACAATTACATGGACTGTTTTTGAAACTGAAAAAAGGGTATTGTAGGGGTGTGTGGGTGTGTGTGTGTGCTGGTTATACAAAGAAGAGCTATGTAGTGGAAATCATTGTTTTGTTTCATTTTGTTATACTCAGGATTCTATAACTCAATAAACAATTGCTTCATGAAATAATAAAACTTTCACAGAGAATTAAGAGTTGCATCATTAGACATGTTGCTCCTTTTCACAATGAGGCCTTATTTGTTGTTTTTCTTTAAATTTTTTTCTGAGATGCGAGATGTCTATAGAAAGTCATGGCAATGTGAAAGTGTACATTGCATAGATTGTAATAAATGAGGCAATTAATTTGGATTTGTTTCCACAGAATAAGCCATTTGATATTTCTGTTCTCTTTATGGCAGATTAGTTTTGATCATGGTAGATTATATTCTTTCTGAGTCATTAAGAGCTATTACTGACATGTACCAAACTGTGTTCTGAAGCATTGCCATTATGTTTAAAACATATAATTTGTAGATAAAAGTAAAAGCATGAAGCTTGTCAAATATTCTTTTATTTCATACTGAAATGTATAATAAAGTTCTTCACTGCAATGGTGAATTATTATAAGGTAGAGAAATCAGTGGAAAAATTGATATCTAAAATAGAAAATGTTATCTCAATATTTGCAAGGGAGCTGTGATAAAGTTTACTCAGGCTTTTTATATTTTATGATTCTCTCTTTCCAACACAGAATGAATCTGCTTCCCAGAGCCCTTTGGAATTAGGCAGGACCATGTGACTAGCTCTAATCAGTGAGAGGCAAGTGACACTTATACATCTTATTTCTGGCTGAAATAAGCTTTTCAAATCAGATATTCCACCTCCATAATCCCTGTCTTCTATGTTGGAAGTACCCATGGAGGCCATTTATTGAAATGGTAGTATTCAAAAAAGCAGCAGCTTGAGTGACTACACAGAGAAAAGAAGCTCTGGGAAGAATACATTTAACTGACGTCAGACTCCACATGTGTGAGAAATAAATTTTGCTGTTTAAGACACGCCATAGCTAGTGAATAAAACAGATCTGCCTCATTATGAAGTTTTTGCAGAGATTTTAATTTCAGTAAACAGAAACACTTTAATAGAGCAGAGATACTATTTAAAAGTAGCCCATGGTAAATATTTAAGTGTAAACAAGTACAACTTAATTTACATAATTGAACTGATTAAATAGATCATAAAATTAAATGATTTAAAAATGGAGGTTTTGAGTCTAAATTTTCCTCTGTTGTTTAATAATGGAACACTGTGTGAGCATGGAGAATGACAAATATTTATATATGAAATGTTTCTGATCCATTCAATTAGGACTTGTGCAAATGAGAACAATTTGTGAGAGACAAAGTATCATAAAATACAAAGAGCATGGTAACCACAATATCAACACCATTAAAATCTTACTTCATTTAGAGCCTCAGGGTTGGCCATGCACTTAGGAGAGTCTACATATATTACTCCACTAGAGGATATAATAAGTTAGTAATTCAGTCAGTCAACTAAGATTGTTTGCACTCATGGCATTGAGAAACCTATTTAACTGATTTGCAAGCTAATTGACAGTTCATTACCAAGTCTGATATAGTAAATTGCAATTATTGTCTAAGGAGCTGAGCCCAAGTTCCAAATGCTAAATCAGTTATTTTAATGCAGAAATCTATCCCAGAAAGAAGGGCCATCCAAAAGTGTCATATAAGCTAGCATTGATTCTACTCAGGCGTGCGTGTGCGTGTGCATGTGCACACGTGTTTTCTCCATGGTTTCCATATTGCATTTTTTTAAACCACCTGGTCTAATCAGACCTACATGACTCAACAGATCCATTTAACTAATTTAGGCTAAAATTAAATCTTTTTGTGGGGAATATCTACTTTTTGTAACAGAATTGTTTCAGAGAAGTAGTTTCCCTTATTCCACCTATAATTTAAATCACATACACTCCTTTTCCCTTAGCCCCTTAGCTTCTCGGCCCATCAATAATCCTTTCTGTAATCCAATTATTTCAATCATGTTTATATAAAGATAGCTTTACTTTTATGTCTTTTTAGATTTCTACCTTTACTGCCATGTAGATGGAAAGGAAAATTAATTTTGACTACTCATTAATAAATATTACTGTAATTGGGATCCTTATATTTCTTCTGTGCACTTATATTTTTTAATGACATTTTTGTTCTGAAATCCTTGCAGGTGAAGAAAAGTGTATCTCCAGAGAGATTTTATTTTTACAAATTAGCAATAAATACCTCAATTCCTAAAGAAGTTGCTTAGAAATATGGATTTTAGACTTATATTGATTTCCATGCTAGTTTTATCATTAATTCACTAAATGATCTTGGACATGTTTCTTAATCAAGTTGATTCCCAATTTCCTCATCTCTGTAGTGGAGTTAACATATCTGATTCATAAGGAGTCATGAGAATTAATTGAGATAAATTATGTGAAGTGGATCAGTGAATATAGATGAAAGTTATGGTGCCTACCTTCAGAGACCTTAGATTCCATTTTTTAGAAGGTGGCTTATTTATGGTAATACCATTGGTAATATATGTCTATTAAGAACACTGAAACCAGTTAAACCTATTTTTAAATACTGTCTCCACCACTTCAGGTTCATTGTCTTCATCTATAAATGGGGATTGTTATAAAAGGAACCTGTAAAATTGTTAGCAAAATTTAAATGAAGTAACTTATGATTAAGTGCCACGTAGTTTCTGTCACTACATTGATCACACTGTGGAGATAAGCTGGGATTGTTGTTAAAACTATTATCACTTGTGCAAAGTCTCTGGGAAAGAGAAATCCCTGCACAGGGTCTGTGCAGGTGTGGGTGGGTGGGAATGGGCAATGAAAAGCCTTTTATAGTAGTAGGAGCAAGGAACTTGTGAGGTCAGAGACTGGACCTTTACTCAGCTGTGTGCTCTTGGTCCATGGGCCATACCTGATACACACCCTTCAGTCAACAAATATGTGTGGAATGTATAAGAATGACGGGTGCTGATTGTAGATAATGATTAAAGTGTGACAGGACCTACAAAAGATGAAGTGTGTTTTCAGGATGTGTTCCCAATCAAAAATGCTTACCAAAACATATTTAAGTAGAAAAGGCAGAGATGTTGCAAATAATAAAATTTGACATTTTGGAAAAGAATAACAAGTAAAATAATTATCTTTTAACTTATTCTTACAACAAAAATTATTTCTTCCCCTCAAAGCTGTTTCCTTCATTGACAACTAAGACCGTGAAATGCAATTCAAGGGCCTAGTTGAGGGGATACTTGTTACATTAGTTTGAGCAAGGTAACTGCATTGTAATGACATTATTGGAAACACCTACAGACAATCTTTCCATTATGGTATAGTTAGCGTTTAGGTGGCTTGTACAGTGAATTACCAAAATAGAAAATAACAAGCATTTTGAAAGAAAAGTATCTATCCTCTATTTGAGTAAAATCACCACCACCTACCTCTTTGACATTTTGTTTATATTTGAAAATTACTCTGCACCAGCCATTGACAAGGTTAATTCTCATTTAGACTCTTTCACTTTCCTCACACAGATATATTTCAACAGAAATTTGAGGGCTACAATATATAGCTAAAGACTAAGGGGATTGGGTTGTATCTTACCATCCTAGGCTTGATTGGAGAATATACACTAGTTTTAGGACTGTAATCATAAACAATATTTTTGAAATCTTAAAAATGTCTATATACATATGTGTATATATGCATTTGTGTGTGTATATATGTGTATTTTTGTGTATATACATATATTATGGTTCATATTTTGAATCTTCCAACAATTCCACTAGGTAGATAAAGCCTTTGTGAGTTTCTTTAGAAGGCTGGTCATATACCAAGAGCCCAAAATTTGAATCCTCTAGGCTCTAGGCTCCATGTACTTTCCACTAGATCCTATCAATATAATGATCAAAAAAACAGAGAAATACTATAAAATTCACAAAACCAATCAGCTTCTCTTTTGTTATTGTGATAAGTAGATGTAATGGAGGTGAAGGGCCTTGTCTGATTGGTCAGAAGGACATAGTGAGCCCAGAGTCACTCACAGACTCTGGACATGGGATCCAGTCAACATAAGCTATCGGGGTAAATGGGACACGGTTTAATCAGACAAGGACACTCGTACAGATTTCAGCAGGTAGGATTGACAAAGAGCAGCATGACCCCCAAGATTTCACATCAAATAACCCAGAAAAACATGCTATTTTTATGCTACCTGGATTCCAGTTCAAAGTCATTTCTACTAACATCCAGAGAAAGCTCAACTATCTAATTTCTATTGAAAATATTAAGATCTTAATTTTAGAAAAGAGCCCAAGTCACATGTTATTTATTTATTTATTTTTAAAGATTTATTTCTGCATACAAGCTGGGGTACAGGTCAGAGGCATGGGGCAGTGAGAGGGTTCACCAGAGACAGAGTGGGGAGCAGAACAGGCAGATCAGAAATCCACTGCTGAGGGGAGCAGCGGGCGAGGCAGGAGTGGTCTGCCCCACCATGCGGGAATCTCCCCCACCGGGTGTTGAACTCGCGTCACCGCTGCCGCCAGCTCCAAAGCGCAGCGCTCAACAGCTGCGCCACCGGGGAGGCCCCAAGTCACATGTTATTTTAAAATTCACTGATTCTTTGTACACAGAAAATTTAAGTGTATTTTTAATTTTTGTTTATATATGTATATAATTGAGGTAATGTTGGTTTATAACACTCTATATGATTCACAGGTACAGATTCACACCTCTTCGGATATATATTACCGAACCACACCCACCACCAAAGCACCCCACACTTACTTCTCATCTTTTGAATACAGGTGTGTGGTATCTCCTTGTGGTTTTGACTTGCATTTCCCTGATAACTGATGATGAAAATTTTTTTTTATGTGCCCGTTGACCATTTGTACACATATCTTTGGAGAAGTGTCTATTTAGCTCTTTTGTCCATTTTTTTGGACTTCTTTCTTTTCGTTGCATTGTATGATTTCTTTGTAGATCTTGGATATTATTCCATTGTTTGATGTATGATATGCAAATATTTTCTTCTTTTCAGTAAGCTGTCCTTTTGTTTCAATTATAACTTCTCTTTTGTTGTGCAGAAGCTTTAAATGTAAAATTATGTCCTCCCAGCTCTGGTTCTCTCATTTGCTGTGATGGAATAGGTTGTTTTAAATTTCTATAGCATTGGCTACTAATTTCCTTTACCCTGGCATTCTCCAACTTCTCAAATCTAAATGTTTAGAAACCTCTATCTGCTGTTTTTGCAGTCATTCCTCACATTAGGAATATATGGAACACTTCATTTCTGCCACATACAGAGGTTTAGAATTAATTCAGCTCGCCCATGCTCCAAAATCTCTTTGTAGTCAAAAATACATGGGATACAAGGACAAACTCTGACATGTGTTGACCTCTAGATTTCTCTTCTTCAGGTCATGAGTTAACTGTTGCTTTGTAACAAATCATCCCTAAACTTACTGGTTTAAGACAACCGTTAATTGATTGATCGTTCTGTAGATTGACAACTGAACTTGGATCAGCTGAATAGCAATCTGGTGATCTCATTTGACCTCACTCATGTTTCTGCATTGTATTGGCAACTGTTGGTCTCACTCACATATCTGACAAGTTAACTGCTTAATATTTGAGGACTGGCTTTCCCTTGAATGAATACTTCAATTCTCTTCCACATGTCCTCACCCCTCCAACAGACTAGTGATCTAATTGCTAATCTCCCAATAGCTAAAGTGAACCACACACTAGCTCAGATTCAGTGTGTGGTTCCACAGGCTGTATATTGTATGGCAGAAAGGTCAACATCATGTTGCAAGAGTTTGGTTGCTGGCAAAAAGAATATTTATGACTCTGTTTACATTCTTCTGCAGTAAGTCCTCTGGTCACAGTCATAATTATACATATTCTTTTCAAAGGACCCTTAAAAGAATCATCCAATCATGACATGAGGTTGAAACTATATCTTTTTACATACACAAATACAGCATTTCAATGTGGTTGCTACTGATCCAGAAACCTGTCATTTAAAAAGTCCAGTTATTTACCCATTACACATTCATCACTGGGAGAGTATAACAGAAATATACACTTTTATGCAAAAAGGGGAGGCATGGAGAGGCATTGGTGGTATAGTGGTGAGCCTTTCAAAAAGGGGAGGAATGGAAGCACTTAACCATCAATGTTCTTTAACAATTCTTGGGAGATGAAAAGAGGTGAAAAAGGTTTATTTTACCATCTAGGTCTCTACTCTTCTATTTTTCTTCTCAGAAGACAAATCAGAAAACATTTTCTTCATTCCACCTGGAAATCTCATTAGCCATATTCAAAATTTCATTAAGCACACTTTCCATTCTCCAAGTTTTAATGGCTAGATTTTTCCAGTCGTTTCATAATCGCTTACTATGCAATCTTTTTCTTCAACATGTGGTAGAATTTACTCACCATTATTCAACCTCCACTGTTTTGTTACCACTTTTCTAGTCTTCATTAATAGTTTTCCTGTAGCATAGTCCCAGTGTGAATGAACCGAAGTTCAATAAAACGTGTTTGGTAAAAAAGGATCTTATGTATGCAACAAGCTGTATATCAATCATCTTTTGCTAAATAACAAATTAACTCAAAATGTAGAGGCTTCAAAAATAGCCATTTATTAGCTCATCATTTTATGGGTAAGCAAGTGAATACAGACTAAGCTGGGTAATTATTAGGTTGCTCTTAACTAGACTCACTAATATGTGTGGTTAGCTGGTGGTCCATGGCCTCGCTGCTGATCTGGCATTCTATAACTTACCTACTAGATTGTTACATCATAAAGTATACAGATGAAGAGATATGTAGAATAATGTTTGGAGGGTCCTGAGCACAGCTGCCTCTCTCCCCAGGGAGTTAAAGTATGCCAATTTTCTGGTGTGTGAAAGTGTTCACCAACTGGATGTATTCTCTGAGCCCTGTACTTTTGTACATTTTTCATGAAGCTTTTATCATGCAGATGGGACAAGTTTTTAATTCAATTGCCTGACTCTCTCCTCTGTGTAGAAAATGAGAGATTGCATTGACTCTATCTCTCATATTCTACACAAGGGAGAGAGTCTGGCAATAAATGGAGCTACCATATGACCCAGCAATACCACTGCTAGGAATCTACCCAAAGGACGCAAAAACATTAATCCAAAAGGATATATACACCCCTATGTTTATTGCAGCACTGTTTACAATAGCTAAGATATGGAAACAACCCAGATGCCCAAAAATAGATGACTGGTGGCACAACTGGTTAAGTCGCAGCACTGTGAAGCTATCCAGAGCCACTGCAGCAGGAGTTCAATCCCTGGGCAGGGAGCTTCCCATATGGTGCAGCAGACCTCTCCTGCCTTGCCTGCTGCTCCCCTCAGCAATTTATTTCAGTTGATCTGCCTGTCCTGCTCCCCACTCTGTCTCTGGTGAATCCTCTCAACCCCTCCCCCCACCTCCGGCCTACACTCCAGCTTGTATGCATAAATAAATAAATCTTAAAAAATAAAACAAAAATAGATGACTGGATCAAGAAGATGTGGTACATATACACAGTGGAATACTATTCAGCAATCAAAAAAGATAAACTCACGCAATTCACGGCAACATGGATGGAGCTAGAAGGGATCATGCTCAGCGAAATAAGCCAGAAGGAAAAAGAAAAATATCGAATGGTTTTACTTATAGGCAGAATATAGGGGAACCAAGTAAAAGATCCGGAGGAGAAAATAACAACAAAACAAAACAAAAACTAGCAGGCAACCATAAATGAAAGACATTCAGCGAGGGAGGGGGAGGATAAGGGTTCAAAACGGGGGAGAAAAGAGTACAAGGGACTATGGTGATGGTTCAGTGGTGAATTGGTGGTGGATAAAAATACACAATATGAAAGATATAAATAAATAAATAAATAAATAAATAAATAAATAAATAAATAAGAAAATGAGAAAATGAGAGATAGTACTAGAATTTCAAGCTTTCAATCATGGATTGGAATTTCTAGTGAAAAGATCCCATCAAGAAGTTCATTAAGAATCACCTTATTAAAACAAAAGATGCTCCTATCACCAGGAAATTCCAATTGTTTAGGAGCTCTGTGTCAGGACTGGAGACACATATGTATCTGCTGTCAGTGCCTGCTTGTCATTGATCTTTGACCACTGTTCCTGACACTCCTAAAACCTTTGGTACAAACACACACACACACACACACACACTTCTATATATGTTTTATAAACAATTATATATAAATGCATATGATCATTCTATGATTGGGAGCTTGTACAACATAAGAAAAGAATGTGTTTTATGGTGATTTGCTTGCCAATTCTTAGTGTCCTTAATTAGTCATCAAGATAATTCCCAGGAAGAATAAAGTTTTATCTTGATTTTTCATACAGTAGCATTCATGTGGTTTTCTGAGAGGCTCCAGTGGGCAAAGAGAAGGAGTCAGTCTAACCTCCTTGCCTGACGATCATCCTCTATTGAGTTAAGAGAAATGTACTAAGTCTACTTTATTGCAGGTTAAAGGTTGTGCTTTCTTCACCATTACAGAATCATTCACACAGAGTCATTTTCGTCAGAACAATTGCCTGCCAAGTAGAATGACCAAGACTGACTGATCTAAGCAGAAATTATGGTCTATAATGGTTTTTCTGCTTCATGTGCAGAAACAGCCTCCAGCTGGATCTAGTTTAGCCAGACTAAATTGTATTTGATTCATTGACTTTGCTGCAATTGGTCTGTACAAGAGTATGGCAGGGACCAAGCACTGTAATCCTTTTGTACACATGACGTTAATATAGTGTGTAGTAGGTTAGAAAGACTAATCTTTTGGTATCATTTTTTATTTGCTCAAATTAAAACACATAGAAACTTCCAAATTGTAGGAACATCATCACACACATGCACACAAACACACACACACACCAAGAAATTTAATACTTCCTACACATGTTGAATCATAGTATATCTTTTGAGAATGCTTTATTGAAAGTTTATTTTTCTCATCAATTTTAAATAGTAATACACTAGTGTGATCATTTTGTATCACATGTTATGCTGTATTCTTTCTAATCATTAGTTCTTTAAGCTTCACAAACAACTTCATCCTCACTAGGAAGTGGAATCAGTGATGTTATGTAGTCTGCCTAATGTCATGCACTACTTTGTAGCTGGGACTTGAGCTCTAGTAATTAGAACCCACAATTAGTACTGCAGCCTCTCCCACCAAATGATATCTCCCTCCCTTCCATCTTTCCTTCCTTCTTAATTCAGATGGGATTTCGTGAGTACCTATTGCTTATATGCACTTAAATACAAAGAAGCATGTTCTTTCAGGTTCTTATAGGGTAGTGAGAAAATAATTATGAAAATAAAATTTACATCAAACCATGGTGAATGTTCTAGTAGATGAGAGTAACATAATGCATAAAGAATCATAAGATTAGAGCAGTGAAATCTTCATGAGATCATTTGATGTCATTTCTGTTCACCACTCTAGTCGTAGACTGTAACAGTACTTTGAACCTGTCAGGTGTCCAAAAAGTACTTGTTGACAGAATCACTGAAAACAGTTGTACAAAGGAGACGATGTTTGCTTTGATGCTGGTCTGTTACAGCAAATTCTCAAAAGTATCAAGTATTTAACATAATTTTTAAATTTAGCTAGTATGATGGGGATACCCTGTGCCAAGTATTCTTGTAAACACTTTGCAAATACGGACATAAAAAATCTTCATGGCAATTATCAGTCCCATTTTCCAGATGAGAACAAGGATCTGTAGAGAGATTGAACGATTTGCTTCATCTAGAATGTGATAGAACTGGGACTCAAACATGCAATGTGGTGCCAGAGTCTACTCTTCCAATCACAGATTTTATGCTATTTCCTAAGAGTGCCGGGGGCTCCAGGGCCCATTTTCCAAAGCACACATGTCTCCTTTCTTTCTAAAATTCTTTCCTTCTGTCTTGACATACATGCAGAAACATTTTTATCCTCTTTTCATTAAAAATAAAAAATTGAAATTCATGTAATTTCTGATACAATTCATCTCAACAAGAAAATGGGCTTTATTTGGCTTTTGACCAACTCTTGTCAAGTTGTGTGTATGTATGTGCACATGTAACTCTTTTGTGTGTTCAGGAATTTGCAATTATTTCATGCCTACTTGCCTCTCCCTATTTTTCTTTGTAATTAAAATTTGTTGTTGCTGTCCATTAAATTTCTATTTATAACTTCATATGCATCAGAAAGGAGTCAAGAATTAGGCACAGGAAATGTAATAATCCTCAACTTGTTTACCTCCCCAGCAGTGAATCAAATGTCACCAGGCACTACACCTAGTGGTTCTGAACAACATTTGCAGTCAGGGAAAAATTTGAATGCAAGCTTTTCTAATTCTAAATTTGTAGTTTGGGGCAAGTTACTTAACATGTCTGTTTCTTTATCTGCATAACAGAGACAATGATACGCACTATAATAGGTTTGCTGAGTCAATGTATAAAAAGTGCTTGGCACTATATCTGGCTAAGTAAATGGCACTTATTAAAATGGTCCTAATTATGGAGACATATTGACCTACTTCTGTCCTCACATTTCTGCATGTCACATCTTAGCAAACCATCCTTAAAGATTACTACTGCCCTCTTCTTAGGCTTGCTAATAGAACTTTCTAGAGCTGGCTTCTCAGGTCCCAGTCACTTCAATCTATGCTATTAACCCTTCTTGTTGGTGTTCAAGAGGATTTTATATTTTTTTGTATTTTAATCCCTTTTCTGACTTAGTCCCTTTTCTTTCAAGGCAAAACGCACAGTACTTTATCTTAAAATATACATACCATTGCTTTTGTCATTTAAGGATGTAGCATCTCATCCTTTGCAATTATTTCTTTCAAATTTTGACTTAAAATTAATCTATATTAACATTTTAAAGTCATTTTCATTGATCCTGCATTCCTTAGGATTTGATCATAATAACATAGCCTCTAGGAATGATACAGAATGTGGGATTTATCATTGCATATAAACAATTGTGGGACTTGTCTATTGACTTTATGACAGCTGTTGTCTCTACCTTTGATCCTAAGAATGAAATCAGCAGAACAGACAAGGATAGATAGAAGCAGCAAAATAGCCATTGAGATGGAGAAGTAAGTATGGAAAATAAAACCTACAAGGACCTACATGAATTTCTTGTCACTAACAAGTCTCCAGTTTTGATGAGGGATTTAAGTTGAAGAAAAGCTGACATACTGTTCATCATGGAGCTACACATGTACCTGGCTGGATTTTAGAGAAGAATAAAGAGATCCTGTGGGAGCTAGAGAAGCTGTGAACATGGCTGCTAGCCCTCATCAACAAGGTGAGCCAGATCAGTGACAATGTGTAAGTGGCAAAAGAGCCTAGTGCCAACATCACATCGACCTCCTGAGAATCAAACCTCAAAAACTTCAGGTATCATTTCTCCATGGCCCACACTTACTGGAAATGAGGGGGGTAAAGGACTCCTGGAAATAGATTTGCAACTTAGGTTAGTTGACACAGCACAAAGTTATTATACTTTATCCCCTTGCAACTTAGTATTCATGTATGCTTCCATTAGCCATTCCTAACATACCTTTCAAATTAAAGCAATAGTGAAACAATGCTTCTACACAATATGATATAGCTATCCATTCTATAATTAAAAACATTCTACACAAGAGGATACAAATGCTTTCTCTGTCTTCCAGCACAATCATATTACTACTTTCGTAATATGTAACTCAAAAATACATTTATAGTTAACTACTATTAACACTTCTTCCTTCTGTTAGATGCTAGAAATAGAAAAGGAAAAGAAAAATGGTTAATATAAGCAGAAACATATTCTAAATTCCAGACATATTCTTCTTACTCTCATTATGCAGTAACAACCCAATTTCTTCTGGATAGTCAGAATTAATCACCATTGCAATTACAAATATACGCTCTCCTTTAACATTGATTCATAGCAAGAGGACCCCTATGTTTCCAGCTGGTAACCTCAAATTTCAGTGTAGTAAAATACTTGGAAACTAATAAATAAAGTCCTAAGTTTCAGGGTGGGAAGCAAGAATTTTGCTTGATTACCTGGCATTAATAATAATATTAATAAATATTAATAAAAGGGGTCACTTTCATTTCTATTGTTGATTCCTGGATGAATCCTGGCTATGGGAAAAAAAAAAGCGATAACAACAGTGGATTGTTGTTGATGTATAACATGATTTGGAAGACATGACTCAAGTCCCTCAAGGTATCACCACCCAGCTGATACTGTGACTAAGACTTCAAAGTTTTATCTACCATTCTACCAGGCAAAATGTTAATGGAACCATGATAAGATCAGAATTCCTTGAACATGAGTCAATTATCACACTTCATTTGGTATAATATGAATTTCCTTGTTCAAAAGTAATGCTGTGACAAATGCTAAGATGCGTAAAAGGAATTTCTTGGATCCACAGACAGAAATTTTGCTGGAAGCACTGCAGGCAGAAATGGCAAATCAATATTCAGAATGTGTCAATCCTAGTGAAAATAAAGCCCTGTCTCTTTCATGATGGAGTAGTGGAGTAATCAACTTTTCATCAAGTAGTTGGCTGATTTCCTGGGGTGTGATGCCATACGGAAGTCTCTGCTGTTGGCAGATTAGTGGTGGCCACAACCAGCTTAGCCTCGGGAAAGGGAAGACCTTTGTGGTCTAGTGGATGGAAAGGCTTGGTTCCTGTCACATTGACACTGTGTTCATAAGCCCATTGTCTGGGAAAAGAGGTCAACTGACACCTACTGAAGAGATCATCCCATCAAATTGATAAATAAAATCCTTTTTTTCTGAGAATGCTTTTTGGTGAACATTTCCATTTGACACACATCTCCACAGTCTATCTCCATTTGGAGAGATTCACTACATTTTCATTCCCTAGAGTTTTCTTTTCTCTAATTGTGTTTCTTGCAGTCTTTGATCATCCAGCCATAGCTACTGCCTTTGAATCAGATCAGATAAAGTACTGAATGCAGATCAATACTTCTTGTCATCTCTTCTTTCAGTTGAATAAAAAACAAGGTACATTGTCCCAAATTCTTACACTCGGTACATTTTCCTTTTCCAATGTTCTTGAGGATGTCCCAAAGAGGGCCTGTAATGCTGTAGTCATCTACCTTCAAGTAGTACTGTACTGGTATATCCACCAGTAAATTGGGCCTATGTTTTTCCTCCTGAATCAAGTCATCCATGAGACATAGGTGCAGGTTGAGAAGGAGAGAAGTAATAGAATAAGAAAATGGATGTTGGGCATTTAGGTCAATTACTTAAGCAAATTGTGCCTTCAGAAAATTATTGAGCTCAATATTATATCTACCATTTCTATTTGATGATGGAATACTACTATGCTCTTTTGGTTATGGGGCATAAGATAACACCCTGATGGTATTTGGTAATTTGGTGGCTCATGGTTAAGTGTTGAATTTCTATTAAGGCTCTTCAGTCAAGACAGGAATGTTTTGTAAATACATAATAATTACTTAAAAAAAAATACGGTAGCTTTGCTTCACTGTCCTAGAGGCCTGCTTTGTGACAAAAGTTGTAAACAGCCTTCTTACATGACAAAGGTATTCCAAGTACTGTTGTATCTTGTGGATCACATATTCCAAATGATGGAAAAACTTGCTTGATATCTTGTATATCTTGCAGGGTCTTCTCTTGTCCTGGACCTCTACAAAAACTAAAGTTGTTTGAGTTATTAGGTAAATAGATATCCAAGTAAGGCATATATTGCATCCAATATTCAAAGAGGTAAGATTAGTGCTCTTTTTGGTTGCAATGTGAGGAATCAAATGCAGCAATCTGAGGGAACAAAATTCTTCATATTGGAAGGGATATCTCAACATGAACTAAATACTGGATGCTTAGAAATTTCATGAGATAGTCAGCTTTGATTTAGGCTGGAGATGTGAGGCTGGAGAATTGGTATAACCCTGAAAAAGGATAAATTTCATATATGTTTGGTTCAGATAGTTGAAAACAAACTGCTTTTGATGGTTTTTAATAACAGGTATGGAGCAAAGAGCATCTACCAGATCAAAACCCAAACCACATGCCAGGTTACATGTGGATTTGTTCTAGAAACAAGATAATGTTTGAAAGAGATACTGCAATTGGAGTCACCATCTGGTTAGGTTTATAGAAACCATTATGGAAAACTGTATGGCAATTCCTCAAACTGCTAAAAATAGAGCTTCCATATGACCCAGCAATACCACTTTTGGGAATCTACCCAAAGGACACAAAAACACTAATCCAAAAGGATACATGCACCTATATGTTCATTGCGGCACTGTTTACAATAGCAAAGGTATGGAAGCAACACAGATGTCCAAAAATAGATGACTGGATCAGGAAGATGTGGTACATATGCACAATGGAATACTATTCAGCATTCAAAGAAGATAAACACATGCAATTTGCAGCAACATGGATGGAATTAGAGGGGATCATACTCAGCGAAATAAGCCAGAAAGAAAGAGAAAAATATTGAATGGTTTCACTTATAACAGGACTATAGGGAAACCGAATAGGAGTGAGACACTGGGGGGAGGGGGGGAGAGGGAGGATAAGGGCACAAAATGGAGTAGAAAAGGACACAAGGGACCACCGTGATGAGTCACGGGTGAATTGGTGGTGGGTTATCCAAGCGGAATACACAATGTAAAAGATATAAATAACAATAAAAAAATATATATATTAAAAAAATAAGTTTATAGAAACCCACTGTCATTCTCTCCAAGATCCATCTGCCTTCCAGAAAGGCAAAATAGACACATTACATGGGATGAGGTAGAAATCACCACTGCTCCATATATCAAGTCTTTAATGGTGGCACTAATCTTTACAGTCCTTCTAGGAATGCAGTATTGGTTTTGGCTTACTATTTAGGCAGTTCTAGTGACTTCCATTTCTCTTTCCTTAACATGATAGCCTTTAATCCATGAGCAGGAAACCAAAAATGGAATTCTGCCAGTTTCTGAGCATATCTATGTCATGCATTTTGGAATTAGGAAATTACCACAGGGTGAGTTTGGAGACTCATTGATTTATCTTGTGATAGACTCAACCCAAAACTCCATCCATCTCAGTCCTCCATTAACCTTAACCAGATTGATGCACTACAGTGAAATTGTTCTTTAGGATTTGGTTTAAGTTGCGACCACGGCCAATCCCTCAAAAGCTTTATTATTTCTTCTTTTGCACAATTGCCCTGGTAAAGGATTACAGGGTTTTTTGTTTTTTGTTTTTTTAAGATTTACTTTATTTTGTTATGCATACAAGAACTGGTGTAGGCTAGAGATGCGTGGCGGGGGGTCGGTGAAAGGATTCAGAGACAGAGTGGGGAGTGTAACAGGCAGATCTACTGAAATACACTGCTGAGGGGAGCAGCAGGCGAGACAGGAGGTCTTCTGCACCATGTGGGTTAGCTCCCTGGCCAGGGGTGGAACTCATGCCGCAGTGGCTGGTGAGAGTTGGATAGCGCTGAGACTTGAATCCCTGTGCCAACAGGGAGACCCTGGATTACACATTCTTTAGGGAAGACTGGAATTTTTACATAAATTTTCATCATGGAATAGTATTCCTCCTCATTTATTCATGGATTTCCTTCATTTAAAGGATTCTGGGTCTGTGAACCAATCCACATCTGGGAATTTGAAGGGCACATTTTCTAATTAAAATAATTCAAGTCCGGCTTTCATTCTCTAAATCTAGAGTAGTTCTATACATATCACCAAGAAGAATTTAGTATTCTGGCTATAGTTCTAAGAATACCATGGTCAACCAGTCATCTAGACTATTCTGACTCTTGCTTTGTCTTAGTTATCATTAAAACAACCAACTTAAAAGTAATAATAATAAAAACAAACAAAAAACTGAAATCAACCAACCATGGGATTGGGTTAAATTGTTTATATATAGCAGTTACTTCCATGCTTTGTTCTGGGCCTGAAGATAGCAGTAAAATGATAAAGCAATAGACATAAACTGTGGTAGCTAGAGCAAACTGAAATCCATAAGAACAAGTTAAAATATACATATGTCTCTCACGACCTCCGGCCAGGTTTTCAACTTTAATGATGCCAGGAACCAGGCAGAGAATCTGGCACCCAGTATTTGAAGAGTTTAAGGTGATCTGGCAGGAGCTTGTGGGTTTGCAGTCTTGGGAGCTGTAGACACTCACCATGGATTTATTGATGCCAAAAGAGAGCCAACAAGACTGAAGAAGCTGCAGGCCTTATATATATATATATTTTTAAGATTTATTTATTTATGCAGACAAGAGCTGGGGTGCAGGCCAGAGGTGTGGGGCAGTGAGAGGGCTCACCAGAGACAGAGCAGGGAGAAGAATAGGCAGCTCAGCCGAAATACACTGCTGAGGGGAGCAGTGGGTGAGGCAGCAGCGGTCTGCTGCACCATATGGGAATCTCCCCGGCCAGGCATCGAACTCGTGCTGCAGCAGCCAAAAGCTCCACAGTGCTGCGTGCAACCCATTACAGGGAGGCCCTCACATATTTTGTTGCATAACTATAAAATGAACAAGCAGACCAAGGACAAATATGTGTGAATCACAACAGCACTGACTGCCCTACATTCACCTGAATGTAAAAATAATATAGATGCTGCCTCACTTCTGCCTCCCAAATATTGTACAAAATGTCCTGGATGAAAGAAGAAAATATATAGATGTCAAAGCAAAAAATTGCAACAGACAATGTTACAGGCATGGAAATTTTATCCAAGTCATTGCAATAGGAGAGATACCTCAGAAATCAGTTTGGATTCAATTGCAATCCAACAAATAGTGGGAGTTTTTAAGAGATGTGGTGGGAGGAATCTCAGAACAGCTGTGTTTGCTAATTGACCTTACCCAGAGCAAAAGACAACTTCCTCATATTTTCAAGATAGGGGATAGTTTTACAACTTTTAGCAAGTCGTCCTACCCTCCCATGGTGCTTGGGACACAGAGGTGCTATCTTCCTTGACAATTACTTTTCAAAAGGATAGCTCTCTGGTCCTTGAGAAAGATAGTTTTATGTTGTAAAACTGGCAAGAGACTTTTAAAGATTTATATCTCTATGAGCAGAGGAAGAATTTACAATTTTAGGTTTTCTAAAATATATGTTCTAAGAAAAGGGAGGTCAGAAGTCAAGAATGAGGAGAAAGTCTGTCTAAAGTTTAGTCAAGCTGAGACAAAATGAAGGCCACCTTGATTTCAGGGAAGGAAATTCTAGGAATTGTAATTTTTGTTTAGCTAAATTGATACAGTATATATCCAGCACAGCTTTCTTCCCTGAACTCATATTATTCAAATTCCTAATTTAGTATGTATTTGCTATGTTAAGAAAAATTATCCCAACTGGGAAATAAGATAAAAGAATGAGTGAATGACCATTAGATGTCATGCATTAGCATTGTAAGAAGCCTATATGAGGATGATTTAATTTAAACTGGTATAGCTGAAAAGCTGCCATAAACCTACGTAAGTGGGTGTGTATAGCTTTGTTCTAATGAGTTTTAGTTACAGAAACAGGCAGCGGGTCAGATTTTACCCACTGATTATAGTTTGCCAACCCCCAGTCTAGAGAAATAAAGCTTTGTTTGATTTACTCTTTATGATAGATTAGGGCTTAGACTCTGTGAAGGGAAATATTAATTTATGGATCTAAATGTTGTAAATGATTTTTGTTCAAAGGATATTTAAAAGTTTTCTAACTAGTGGAAAATATAACCCCAAATGTGTAGTTTTTTTTGCAGTAACTGACATTAACGATTTTTGCATCTTACACTGTAATTTTATTTTAGGATTCTGCCTTTCATTACCTATAAACACTCTGACTCCTGTATTATTTTGAAGCAGTTTTTCCAAGCTTCTACATCTCATTATTGCCTTAAATACATCTCTAATGCGTGCTAGCTATGTATTTGTAGTAGACTCGTATTTTTAACTTTTGAAAAATATACTTTGATAGTTCTAGTTCCTCTATTGTTTTCATTATTGGACATCCTAAGCTTTTTCCAGAAGGGCAGAGCTTAACTTGGTAAACTCAAAAGAAGGAGGAGAAAGAAGAGAAGGAAGAGGAGGAGGAGCAAGATAAGGAGGAGGAAGAGGAAAAGAGCTGTTAAGTAGCCCCTATTCCATTTCCCCCACGCAAAGATCAGTGGGCCCAGCCTCTCCTGGGGAAACATAAATTTGGTGTGAGCATAGCTAGGAAAATTCCTTTAGTTTTGATCAACAGCATCAATATATCCTAGCAATTATTAAAATTGCCAACTCATAGACCCCACCGAGACCTATTGAATTAAAAATTCTTGGAGTCTGGCAGTCTGAAAACTGAGGTGATATTAGTGCAAGGTAAAGTCTGAGAACTTCTCCTTAAACAATTTCCAGTGATGGATTCAAGCACCACTTCACCAGTAGGCATTTTATACAAAGTCCAGCCTCTTTCTATGATCTGTATCTGCCTTATCATCAATACCACATTGCCACTGTGAGTTCCAATTCACTGGGGGATTGTCAGGTCTGTCTTATAACTGCGACTTACTTATTATTGCTAATTTACTTTTTAACTGGCAAGTGAAATTACATTTTCACTACAGGATTTATTTTTAAAAGAAGGATAAAATTTCATTTGGTAAAATGATGTGGATAAAAAAGTCTGTCTTTCCTTGCTCTTGTCTGTGGTTATAATTTTACAGCTGTTTTCATAAAGACAAAGATTTAAAATACATTTCCACAGCATCTCTGATTTCTTTTCTATTCATAATTCATTTCGTTTCAGGCAGATGACCTGAAGGGAGGAAAGCAGAGTGAGACAGTTGCAAAGTGGTCAGAATGTGATATAAATTGTCCTGAGCAGAGCATTTTATTCTGTTACATCCAAAGCTGTGGTGGGCTTCCTGGCAGTGTCTGTTTCACAATAACCCACTGGTATGTCTGCACTCAAGCTGAAGACTGAATGAACAAATGAGACAAGCAATAATATTGTGGACAGTCTTGTGGGGGGCTTTTTTTGATAGAGATCACTAGTGAGGTGAAGCCTTTCCTACAACTATAATTAATCCAAAGAGACAAGCAGATTGCCATGGCAAGTCCTCATTCTAATGACACATTTTCATCCTGGAGGACTAGACTGGAATGCTGATCCAGGCTATTGGGAAAACTACTTTGAGTCACATTGACCCATTCTGACACATGAAGGGCGGGGAGCTGTGCTTGCTGCATGGCTCGTTGCTGTGACAACACTGGGTTTCCCCGAGGTGCCTGCTTTGTCACTGAGGTATCTTGAGCTTACAACTCAGATTTAAACCAGCACAGGGAAAATTTCCTCATGGGATCATTTCTTTCCATCTTCGGGACTTCATTTTCATAAATTATCAAACACACATATACTCTGGAAGCAGGTGACCCTGTGGAATATTTCAAGACATGTCTTTTTTTTTTTTTTCAAGTCATCGCTCAGTAACAGCCAGCAGGTGTAGACACTTGGGGAATTAGCACTAAAGTAATTTTGGATTCATTGTGGCTTCCAACACTTCCCTGAGAGATTATAGGACTTCATCTGCCATTCAACAGAACATACCAGACCAAGACAACCCTTACAGGTCCTGGGGCCAAAGATCATGAGAGTGGGTGCTGCCCTGGACATACTGACCTGTTGTCTACCTGAAATTCAGAAGTTTTTTTTGGAATATTTAATTCTATCTCCAATGTCAAAGTTCACAAACACTAATTGTGTTAGTACATCAGGCAGTTAGGCTATAGATGAACAAAGAATGATATTTTTTCATTTATAAGAAAATATATTTACTTATATTAAAATATCTTTACTTATATTACAGTTTCAAGATTCACATTTGATAAATATTAGATTTCCATTGTTATATTAACTATTATTGTTGGTACAAATGATTGATTTTAGAAATAATAATAGGTGTGATTATTGAATGTATAACATATTTTAAAGGAGGGATATTTTAAAAATTATTAATGTTCATATCCTTTTTTGTCTTTTGGAACATAGGACTCTAATCTTAATGTATCCAGGCATTCAGAATAGAGATGATAATGTGTTCTCATATAGAAAGAATGCTATAGAAAGAGAGATCCTATCACTTAAAAAAGCTATCTGCAGCAAATGATACCAGTGTTAAAAGTTTTGAATGTCTTGAAGAAAGAATCTTTAAGTTTCTTTATTTTACACTATAACAACTCAGTAGCCAAAACTGGCAGGCTAGATTTAAAGCTTTACCTGAAAAAAAAAAAAAGTGTATAATGGCAATAGAAGGAACAAAACAAAAGACAAAGGGTCATATAGTTGCAATATTATACTAGATTAGTGAAAGTCATACCAAGGGCAGAAAGAAGTTCCAATTTCTTCATTTTATTTTTTTATTTTTTTAAGATTTATTTATTTATACATACAAGCTGGGGTACAGGCCAGAGGCGTGGGGCAGTGAGAGGGTTCACCAGATACAGAGTGGGGAGCAGAACAGGCAGATCAGAAATATACTGCTGAGGGGAGCAGCGGGTCAAGGCAGGAGAGGTCTGCTGCGCCATGTGGGATTCTCCCCATCTGGGAATCGAACTCGCATTGCCACTGCCCACAGCTCCACAGCGCAGCGCTCAACTGCTGCGCCACCAGGGAGGCACCCCAACTTCTTCATTTTAAAAGCTGTGGCATTTTAAAGTTTTTTTTTTTAATTTATACATACAAGCTGGGGTACAGGCCAGGGGCGTGGGGTGGCGAGAGGGTTCACCAGAGACAGAGTGGGGAGCAGAACAGGCAGATCAGAAGTACACTGCTGAGGGGAGCAGTGGGGCGAGGCAGGAGAGGTCTGCCGCACCATGTGGGATTCTCCCTGGCCGGGCGTCGAACTTGCGTCGCCGCTGCCGACAGCTCCACAGTGCAGCGCTCAACCACTGCGCCACCGGGGAGGCCCAGCTGTGGCATTTTATCACACTTGGCTTGCCTTTGGCAAATTTAGGGAGAACTCACACCAATTCTGGATTATAAAGTGGTTGACTCTGAGGCTAGGCTTTCTGATCACTTGTGTGGTGTAGAGTCCCCAGAAAGAACTGCAAAGCTGGTTTAGAGGAGGGACGTTATTGTAAGGTGTTTCTCAAGCACGGCTGCAGAGTAAACCACCATACTTAGTCCAGATAGGAGGCACAATTAGAAAACTGAGGTTTGAGTCTAGTAATTTTGGACTTCCAGCTTGTGCCCCAGTGGTGTATCATGTTCTCAGACAAATTATATTTATGTTGGGATAACCTGGGTGGTCACACTCTCCACTGCATGCCTTACTGCCAGAGTCAAAAAATGCTAATCTGATGAACAGCTTTCCTTTCCATTCAGAGTACTGAAAATCCCTCCCTTTCTCTTCTTTCCTTGAATAACTCCATTTTTCTTATGCTGTTGTATCATTTTAACATCTCTTCCTTCAGACATAATTTCAAAAGTGTTAAAATTACATTTGCACGGATTTGCTTTATTATATTTAAGGCCAATTGCTTCTGAAGGGCATTCAGGAAGACAGCATTTTTTCCTCATCTGTAAAATGATTGAAAATCATGGAGTAGAATGAATAATTTCTGGAAAAGTTTCCATACTCAATAAAAAACAATCTAATCTCATTCAGGGCATGTAATTTCTTGCTGGCTAAAGTTGCAGAGGATAGGTATTCCTGCTCTGTCTTGCTCATCGGTTATTTAATGTTTCTTGAACTTGAACTTCCTTATTTTTGTCATAAATTCTAGACCTCATGTTCCTTTGAGATCCAGATATCTGTGTCTACTGGTTTTATATTTGACATAAGTAATAATGTATCATTCTTAAAAAGTCCTTTTCAGTTGTTTGTATTATTTCTCTTATAAGTCCTGCTGAGAAAACAACTTGAAATTTCTTTTTTTTCTGTTGTAAGGAAGAGGAACTTGGAGGTTAAATGATGTTACCCAGGAAAGGTAGAGATACTGACAGACAGCAGAAGTACTCAAGACCTTTAAAATAATTTATCTGCCTTACTTGACACTTCCCTTAAAATTTTATCACTTGAACCTGATGAATAAAACATGAGGTTTGCATTCAAGCCATTTGCATATCTCCTTGCTCTAAGGCAAATGCATCCATCCAGATTTCTCTCTTCATGTTCCAATGTATTTCAGGGACTAATAGACACAACTGAGATGATGTATTAGATTCCTTGGCTGATGGCTGACCCAGCACTCCCTTCAACTGACCATGCCTGTGCCCCAGGCTAATGGTTCGCTTTGCTGTGTGATCAGGGTAGGAGCCCAAAGAACTTGACTCTGGCATCTGATCTCTTTTCCTGTGTTTCTGATCTTTGCCCTAAGGACATTTTCTCTGTGATTTCTCCTCCCTCTCCTTTCCCACTCCCTCCCCCTCCACCACCACCTTGGACTTTTGTTAATCTTCCTAAAAAATAATCCTTATTTTTAAATTGATTTGCCACTGAGTTACAAAACCATATAAATTTCAGGGGTATATCTTGACCTCTTTGTGACCTGCCCTTTCCTTTTGACCTCTACTCTTCCCTCCAACTTCCCTTCTCCTCCACTTCTGGTAACCACTTTACTTTTCACAGAGTCTGAAAGTTGCTTTTGTTTCACAAACCCCTAGTTTTTATTGATATTTTTCATAGGACTAGAATATTATTGCTATATACTTTCCATTATGAATCTTAATTTGCCTATTTTAAAAATGAGGAAATATAATAGCTGCCCATTTAATATCCTTGTTTTCAGTGTCCAATAAGATATCCAAATTATTTTCATAACAGTATTTTTATAAAATTTAAAATTCATTAAAGTTGCTATTACTACAACACCATCACTAATAACACTGTTGCTCAACCTCCAACTGTAAAGTGCCCTTACTTGAGGATGTCTATACCATCAATATGTTACAATATTGGACTTAGTTTGTGCTCAGTACATGAAGCTGAATTATATAAAATTGGCTACATTAATTTCCTGTTTTTCAAGCAATTTCTTTTCTTCATTGTTGCTCTTGATGTTAACACTTAATAGTAGAATGCTTGCTTAGAAACTCTAAGAAACACCTTTTCTTCATTTTATTTCCCAATATTTTGTTTCTCACATTGAATTTTGATGAATTTTGACAGTTGGAAGAATTATGAGTAGACTCAGGAATCATTCATGGGCATGCATGAGACTCAGTGAATCTGAGTTGTTAGTGTTACCATAAAATTTCGTCTTATTTGCACTGCCGTAGTGGATTGTCTGTCATGAAGACCAGAGTGGGGCAAGTGGCAGGGGGACTGTTGTAGAAAGATGCAGGACAGCATCATGGAGGGTGTTAAAATTACAATTCTGGAAGAATATCCACAAACTTTCTTAACATTTACTTTGAGTTGTATTGTATTGATGAATAAACTCATTCTTATATTCCATCAATTTACACACTTATTTTGATTAATTTGTTGATTAAATGTATCAAGTCATTTGGGTGATTGGGATGTTATAAAGCAGCAGGATAAGAGTAAGTGCAAGGTGAACCTCTATTTCAGATCACAGGAAGAGTCTCTTATTTTTCAAGGACCACAGGGTCCTGGATTTGCACAGTGCTAGTAAGAGTGAGCTTTTACAAGAGCTACTTTGAAAAAAAGCAACAGAGTTTACAATTAATACAAAAGCATTTTAAACATACTGATCTTAGGTAATTTATTATCAGTCCCAATTTTATATTAATATTTTACATGCCGTTTTACACTTGCATATGATAAACTGATTTTGAAAATAATCACCCCAAAATATATAATTCTTGAGATAACATTGTCATTTTCCTGAGTTTTATTTGTAGTTCTTCCTCAATTAAACATTTTAAGGTAAAACTATCTCTTTGCAATTGGGAATTCTGCTATACCACCCATCATGTTCTCATAATGGGGGTGAACTTTATAGTTTAGAACTCAGGAAAAAAGTATTAGAAAGAAATATTACCAGCTTCTTCCAATCTTGCACTCATTATCCCTCAAGGGATGATAGATGGATATATAGGTTCTCATGGCTATACTTCCAGGAAATTGCCCAAGTCTGGATTATAGTTTTCTATCCAAGTTGTGTTTCCATCTCTGTATTAAACAACAATATTATTACTTTCTGTTGACTACTAGTTATACTTCTCCAAAAGCTCTTTTTCTAATCCAAAAAAGTAGTGAAAGAAGTATAATTAATTATAACTTTAAACCCAAAATATCTGTATCCCTGCTGACCTGCTTCACAAGGAAATTATAAGATATTGTATATTCAATCAAAATGATGTAATTAAACTTGACTGAATATATTTTTTTTGAGATTGATTTTTTATTTTTTCTGTGTGTATACATGTTCTACCCACCCTTCACCTAATTACTTGAGCCCTTACCCAATCTGCCTTCCCCCATCCCCTCTTCTCTCTCTCATGTTCGCTCTGATAACCATTACAGTTTTTCACTGAGTTCAAGATATATTCCAACTATAATTTGTCTGTGGTTTTTTTTGTTGTTGTTATTATTTGTATTCCATAGATGAGTGAAACTCTGATATTTGCTTTTCTTTTTTTGACTTATTTTGCTTCACTTAGTTACCACAAGGTCAATCTGTTTTGTCCCAAATGCCTTTATTTTATCTTTTTCATATCTGTATAGTACTCCATTGAGTATACATTCCACAGTTTCTTT
Organism: Scalopus aquaticus; assembly: GCA_004024925.1. NCBI lineage: Eukaryota > Metazoa > Chordata > Mammalia > Eulipotyphla > Talpidae > Scalopus > Scalopus aquaticus. Next base: position 131,866 of record PVIJ01003451.1, read on the forward strand.
ATCCACTTGTCTATTGAGGGGTACTTGGGTGAGTGACTGAATATATTTTCAGTAGACAAAGATATATACATATATATATTACATATATATTTATTGGTACTCAAATCAATTGGTATTTATTTAATTATTTTTGCAGAATTTTAATAAAACATTGTAATGGACACTTCTGAATATTTGGATCCACATGTTCTTACTTAGTTGATTCAAATATCATTGACAAAAACAGTCTTGTCCTTTGATTTGTGCATGTGTGTGTGTATGAAGGTATTGACATCATAAACCTTTTATAAGTAACTTCTTTGTTGATCCTTTTACAAATAAAATTAGTCCATTTTCCTATCTCCTAATTTAAATTTCTTAATATGGCTACTGGCTCCCTGTTGAAATCACTTGGGGATCTCTGAAAAGAAAGTGATTTTTGGGTTTCTTTATAGACTTTTTGATTTAATTATTCAGAATAAGAGTGTGGTTGTGAACAGTTAAAAAATTATTTCTGTATTTTATATATGCCAAGGTTGAAAATGCTACTCTGAACAGTAGTCCTGGAAACATGTTGGGTTCCCCAAGGAGCAGGTATCTACAAAAATAAAGAATCAAGGGTTCTTATCTTGCAGATTGTATTTTAGTATATGTTGAGTGTGACTTTTTGATGATTCTAGGTATAATCAGGCTTGGGAACTTAGGTCTGTATCACCTCACTTACAACTATAGTTTAGCACCTTGGACAGCACCCTTGATTTAAAAAGTGTGAAGAGTGCTAGATAGTCTTATCTTTCATTAATCTTAATTCTCCATCTACATTGAACTTTCTTCATTTTGTGAAACACACTATTCCCATTCCCCCACTTGCCTTGTAAATTTTTTGTCACCAAATTTAAGCATCACTTCCTCAGGAGATTATCTCTGACTTCTTAGATTGTTAGCTATTGTTATCATATGCTTTTACAGGTCCATGTTGCTATAGTCCATATCTTTTATTTCAATATTCAATTACAGAAGTCCCACCTCATCAGTGAGAGATACATTTCAAGATCCTCATTAGATGCTTGAAAATGCAGATAGTAGATAGTACTAATCCCTATATATTCCTTGTTATTTCCTAGACAAAAATGTCTGTTAGTTTTTACTTATAAATTAGGCACACCAGTATTAGTAACAATAACAATAAAATAGAATGATGATAAATCTTTACTGTAATAAAAGTTATGTGAATTACATCTTTCAAAATATGTTATTACTCATATTTTCAGGTAACCAAAACTACAGAAAGCTAAATCAGATAAGGAGAAACTACTGTATACAATCAGCAGTGTGATTTTGGATTAAAGTTCTCTTCTAATAGACTATGACCTCCAGAGTCTGTGACCATTTCTGCTCATCTTTGTGACTTTTCCCTTAGCACAATGCCATATATGTAATAAACGTGTAAAGAATATGAATTTAATTGAATTGAGTTTATTAGCAACCCTAGCATGATAAAATTTTATTTGTCCTAATTTAAAATCTAATGAAATTCCTTGGCCATGCCATTTACTTTTGACTCCAGTGTGTTGTTTATGACTAATACTAACATGTTCAAGATTATCTTTTACTATTACATGAAAGTCCTTTACGACGGTAAGCTATTTGCTGTTTTCAGTTATGTATGAGTTATTAGAAAAAATATACTTGCTTGTCAAAAAGCAGAGACATTTTAGTATGTCTATTTAGGAAACTGTAAGGTACATTTTCACTTTTTTCTCTGCAGTTATTTATATATGTATATATATCACATTCTATGGGGAGATAGATAATAGGTAGTTGATAGATAGATAGATAACAGACAGATAGACAGATAGATGATAGAGACATAGGCATATAGATAATGACATATGGCCTACTCTTCATTCTATTTAACAACATACACTGTGTAAAGAGTGTTGAAATTCAATTATTGTTAATACACTAACAGGGTCATATTTAAATATTTACACTCAATTTTTAGGGTATCTCATGTGGCTACTGGCATTGCTTTAAATATCACCTGTGTAATAACAACTGACAAGTATATGTCTAATCTGGCCCTTGAACTCCAGCCTGCCAAATCATATGCCTGCACACTCATATTTCCCACTTGACTGTCTAGCAGAAATTTCTAACTGAAAATGTCCCAAACTGATATCTTCCCATCCATAGATTTCTGATTCTCCTCACACCCATCTTTCCCACTTTAGTAAATGACACTTTAATTCATTGAACTGTAAGGGAAATAAAACAAAAACAATTAAAAATAAGTAAATAAATATCAAAAACATAAAATAGTAGTCTTTCAAACACCCTCTTTTTCTAAACTCTTTCCAATCAAGTTGTACCAGTTTCACCTTTAATATTTTTCCTGTGTCTTACCACTTTTTACCATGTTCATTGCTCTAAATTCAGTCCAAGACAAACTTATATTCCCCCTGAACTCTATATCTACTCTCATTTCTTACATTAGCAACCAGAGTGGATGAATAAATCAGATTATGTGAGTTTTATGCTCTAACTTTCCAATAGCTGCCAAGTCACACAGCACAAATACCATGACAGCAAAGTTAATATAATGTGGCTCCCTACGACTTTTTTGGTATTAGCTTTTGCTATCTGTTCCTCATCCCCAACCAGTTCATTCTGCTCCAGTTAACTTGTCTCCTTGCCAGGGAATATCCAAGTTCATTTCCTATGTGAGAATCTTTTAAATATCTATTCCATCTCACTGGAACAAATTCATCATAAGAGTGGTTGCCCTCATCTCATTTAGCTTTCTTTCCACAGGTTACCACTCTAGAACAAACCCTTCTCATCTAGTAAACTTTTGGTTTCGTTTGCTTGCTTTTGAAGATTTATTTATTTATGCATACAAGAGGTGGGGTGCAGGCCAGAGTGTGGAAGGATGAGAAGATTCACCAGAGACAGATCTACTGAAATACACTGCTGAGGGGAGCAGCGGGCCAAACAGGAGAGGTCTGCTGCGCCATGTGGGTTAGCTCCCTGGTTGGGGATCAAATTTGTGCTGCAAATAGTGACATGGATGGAATTAGAGGGGATCATACTCAGTGAAATAAGCCAGAAAGAAAGAGAAAAATATCGAATGGTTTCACTTATAACAGGAC